>VXBA01004302.1:3342592-3428933 GCA_013399895.1 Serilophus lunatus
GCGCGGTGAACCGAGCCGGCGGCCAGCTCCGCTCGGGCCCGCCGCACAAGTCGGGGTGCGCGGCAACGGTGCGCGGTCGAATACGGGCAAGGAGAAGGTGCGGCGGGGACGCCTCCGGCCGGCCGGCCTGCGAGCCTGCAGCCGCCGGAGAGGCAGCGAGAGGGGGCGGCGGCAGGCCCGAGGCCCCAGGCCCGGCCAGCGCCGGGGCCCGAGGCTCCGGGCAGGGGCGCCCANGGAAGGGAGAGATTTTGTCCTTCGCCGGTGCCGCTCTACGTGATAATATGTTTATATGATTAGCTGAGCCCAGGGGTGGGAGCGCAGGGAGAGGAGGTGGAGATTGGAGGGGGAGGAGGCTGGAGGTGACTCCAGTTCAGAGCCGGCGGAAAGTCCGTGTCAGGACTTGGCGCTCCCCAGCCGCAGACAGAGCTTTGCACGAGCGCGGAGAGGCTGCCATACATTCAGTGGGATTTTTTTTTTTTTTTGGTGTGTATGTATTGCGTTTTTCCCATTGCCGTGCGCGTTACTCGCTCAGCGCCCGATCTCCAGTCGCTGGCGGGGCAGCAGCACTGGAAGGAAGAGGAGAAAATCTGAGGAAGGGCCGGCGCCGCACTCCGCCAGAGGCCAGAATGTCATCCCGGGAGATGTGAATCCAACGAGCGACAGAGACACGGAGGAGGGGGTCCGTCGTAACATTCGAGTTGTTCCCCTCTACGCCAGCTGCTGGCATCGCCTGCTGATCGCTACATAGAAAGGACTCTCGAGGCTGAGCACAGACACTGGGCTGCCCCCGTCCTCTTCTCTATTTCAGCTTTTTTTTTTTATTGAATTTATTTCTTGGTGTCCGTGCGTGCGGGAGCCTGGCTGCATCGTGCGTTTGGTGCGGAGCGGAGTGTGGGGAACTGCAGGAAAATGTTGACTTAGCCCCAGAAGAGCCTCCCGGCCGGCTGCGTGAAAAAGAAGCCGCCTCTGCTCTGCGCTGCCCCAGCCCGCCGAGCCGCAGCGCCGGCTGCTGCCCGCTCCCGCCGCCCTCCCGCTCCCGCGCCGCCGCCGGGGCCCCGGGACTAACTCCGCCGCCCTCTCCCGCAGCCTTGCGCTCGGCGGGGTGACCCGGACCGCGGGTCCCGCCTGGGCCAGAGACCCCGGCCCGCCTTCGGCTCCCAGACTTAGGTAAGCCGAGCCCCGCGTCGCAGCCTCGCCGCGCGTTCCTGCTGGCGCCTGCTCCCTGCTTCTGGCGGTCCCCACCGAGCCGCCGGCGGGGAAGCGCTTACTTCAGAGTCTGCCTCGCCTGCCGGCGCTGCGGGCCCACCGGCGGCCCAGGGACGCGGGCAGCGNNCGGCGGCCGCCCCACCGCGGGGGCTGCGGGCCGGGGTCCGCCCGCCGAACAGGCCCGGGGCTCCGCGGCGCGCCCCGCGCAGCGGGGAAAGTTGCATCCTTTGGGTAAATAATTACCTGTTGCGGGTTTATTTGTGTAACTCTGCCGAGCGCCCGTCCCCCAGCCCGTGCCAGGTGGGGGGTGGCTGTGGGAAGAGGAATAAATTGCCCTTTGTCGGTGGTGGGGTAAGAACAACTTTTTTTTATATATATATATTTCTATTTATTTTCACATGTAGAAATCTGGGGCCATCTGGAGACAGAAAACAGTGTGTCATGAGGCACCGTTGCTGTGTCTGGCTCTAAAAATAACATCTTGTTGTTAGTCTGCGCCGGCCCTGCTGGGATTTGAGCGCGGTTTGTCAGAAAGTAAAGAGCTCTGCTGGTGCTCAGGTGTGTTTTCTTTGCCCAGAAATGCCCCTGTGCGCCACGGAAGGGAGTCCTGCGGAACAAATGTTCTGCTGTTTGGCTTCCTCGGCTCCCTCCTTTTGTTGCTTGCTACGAAAAGAGGTGCCATTTCGCATCATTCTGCAGAAATTGTTTGAATTAATGCAAGTGTGAATTCTTACCGTTTGAAGGAGGGTATTTAGCATATCAAAGGTTTCTTAGCTCCGGCTCAATTGAGAAAACTTCAGCTTCTCTTCCATTTGCTTCCAAGAAGAGGCCCAAAGGGCAAGGGGAATTGTAAAGGGGTAAAATGGGGAGGTGGATTTGGGTTATGTTTCTGAACTTTTGCTGTTTTGCAATTATGCGAGTGAAAAACAAGGTCCCTCTGCTGCAGAGCCCTTGTGAGTGCTCGGACAATTACACTCTATTGATTAATGGATTGTTCCGAGGCAAAAACGTGACCTTTTATGACAGGCACTGTGGCGTGGTTTCTGATGTCTCTGGGAGGGGGATTTAGAAAACCCTTTCTACCGCGCTCATGCTTTGGGTATGGCCTACATGTTACTACGTGCAGGACTGAATGGGGAAGACCTTCTAATTACTTCAGAAAACAAATGAAATCTTGTAATAAAAGACCTCTCGATTCCAGGCCTTTGAAACAAATACGCTTCCCTCCTTAATGGGTGGGTAGGCTGGAATAATAGATATTTTTATGGAGACTTCTAAAAGAAGTTTTGATCACCACCAGCCATATGCTTCCATTTCCTTTTCATTCTAGCAAAAGTGAAAATGAGTAATTCTTGTAATCGTATTTGATCAGTGGTACTGTGTTTACTAAGATCACCTAATTTGTGGTTACTGTTACTCTATAATAAATAATTTGAAACTACCTATGGCAGGAGTGTTTTGGTGGCTGTGTAGAACATTTATCGCATTGCGTGATTTTTTACGTGACTACATATTTGTAGTTTTTTATTCTTTTGTTACTATTTCCTTGAGTCTGGAAAGGGATGTGGCCCGGCCTACCCTTTTATTATCTTTGCAAATCGATATTCATAATCCAACAACCCAAAAGCCAGGCAAAATCCAGTTATCCATCAGTAAGTTGGGACCTTTTCCAGAGACCAGATGTTTCTTGGGAACTATATTCTGGTTTATATCTCTGGCAGAAAAGAACTTCCTTTGCTTTCCTTGCCTATTGCTGCTTTCCAGACCTCTTACTTGAATGATACAGATGCTAAAACATACGTTTTGTGTTTTTAAAAAGTTGATTTAAGTGCTTGATAAGTATAATTTGGTCTGTTGTTTGGTGTGTGGTGTTACGTTTGGGTTTTTTGTTTATTGTTTTTTTCCTTCTGGCTCACCATTTGAGGAGTGTCTCTTTTAAGCCATGAAAATGATATGCCTCAGATATGCTTCAGTTTCTTTTCATTTAATAAAGGAACTTAGTATGTATGGTAGGTCTTGGTGAAAAACACTGCAGTTAAATAATTTATACAGGTTTCTGTTATTCCTAGATAGACAGGACCATTTCAGCGTTTTGTAAATAGATGTTTCTAGGGGTCCTAAAACTACATAATTGCTTTCAGGTAATTTCCAGCAGTTTATTTACCTAATGTCTTCAGCTGTCTGAAGTAGTACCTTTTGGTGGTGTAAAAGGAGCATATTGATGTAATTGCCATTATCACACTTAAGTTGCAGTTAACTAGTCTGCTTTGAATGCAGAGTGCTATAAAGAAAGCGCATTATCCTTTCAGCTATTAGGGATAATCTAAAAATTGTCTTGAAAATGTTGCACTTCGGTTTATATGACGGCAGTCCCAAATTCGACAAATCTCTGAAGGTAAAAAAAGTAGTGGAAAGAAGATTTTTTCAACATTCAGATGACAAAATTGGACCACTTAAGAGAAAAATTAATGTGCTGCAGCAGCACTTCAGCTGCCATTTTCAATCACTGTGGGTTACTATGTGTTGGCAACAGTAAAAAAGCATAGACGTTCAGATAGCTCAAGGAGCTGGTAGTTGGGGGAATCAGGATGTTGAATCATGTGGGGTAGAACAAACCAATTACTTCAGGTTTTGACTTGAGAATTTCTAGTAAACATTTTTTCTCTGGCTTTTGGCTCCCCTGTTCATTAATAGACCAACATCAAAGCAGGCAACCAAACTTCCAAATGTTATAAAAACTAATGTAAAGATACAGATCTCACATGTAGTCTTGCAAGTCTTAATTTAAAACAAGCAGTTGGAGTTTTTATTGCTGCAATTTTCACAATCAGCAGAGACATTAACACCAGGCTTCTGGGTGTTTCCCTTCTTAAAATGAGCAAGAGGAGAGCTTTAAAAAACCCAAAAGTTTGCTTAGTTAGCTTCAGAAGTGATCAAATAAGAACTTTCTCCATGTTTTATTTATCTCTTACCGCTTTTAATGCGTGAAGTCAGGAAAGGGGATTACTCATGAACTCTAGTCTCTAGTAAGGAAGCACCTTATTAAAATTTAAATTAGCAAGGTAGTGTAGTCTTAGGAGTTTGTAGTCTTTATGGCTAATTGTATGTAGTAATGCGATTGGTTTTATTGATGAAAATGTGATATGTAGGCATGATATCTTGATTAATAGGTATTTTTTAAATGAGAATAGTTTTGAAGAAAAATTGTGTATGTCCTGAGTGACAGCTTTTTAGAAAGTTTCGTCATTTTAACTTAAGGATTTTGGAGAAATCTTTAGTTAGGCAAAATAGATAACAAAGTTATATTTAAAATACATTTCTTGATATTTTATCATAAATTCATATAAATCATAATACCATATAGTAGAAAGAATTGTTTGATGTTTAGAGAGCATAGAAACGTAATCATAAGTTTTTACTGAAATTTGAGCTAAAAGTTTAAGTATTTGTAAGCCCTTGCTCATCTTGTGTCCATGTAAGATGTTGACATACATGTAAGAAAATACCTTTAACTTATAGTATGGCTCTTGCTGGCAATTGCACCATGCCTAGTAATAATAATAATTAATTGCTTGCCAGTAACCAGTTGGAGATATTTTATATCTGAAAATGCTGTATATTTCCTCTGCATATCCACTTAGGAATATCTGTAGTTGAGTAATTATAGAGGAACTGCAAATAACAATTAGTGCTTTTTACCTGATCAGCTGCAAGTGAAGAAGTTAAATTAGGTCTGGTGTATGATGGGAATGATATTCATGCACAGGTAGACAAGCAGTCAGTTATAAAGTGATATACTTCAGAACACAGACTAAGTGAAATTTATAGTCAGTCATGTTACTCAGAGATGTCATGTTAAACAGATCCTTTCGAAGCATTTCCTGGGATTGATGTTTGTGATGTACAAAAGTGATTTGAAATTGCAAGAAAATCACCTTTTTAAGTATTTATGTGCAGCTTTTAAACTTAAAAGCTGTCTTATTTTTTAAAAAACCTCAATTTGAAACAAGTAAAAGATTTAAACCATCACGGTTGTAATTGGATGTCAAGAAAACCAGGAAAAAAACCCAAGCTATTTTAAGGCCATTCTCAATACTCTTAACAATAGTGTTTAATATTTAAATAGTTTTTAAAGATACCTGTGTTTTGTTTCCAAAAGTTTTTAACACAGAAGTAGCTGGTGGCTCTGGAATATTGGTAACTTGCAGTTTAATGTGAATATATACCTGGTGTAGAAAAGACTTTTAGTCTTCAGTTAACAAATGTGATTCTCTTTAACATTCTTCATTTAAAAGGCGAAAGATGATAGGCTTAAAGCCCTCTCAATAGATAATTTCCTTGGAGTTTGTGTTTTTCTTCAGCCTGCGCCGTGCAGGGTGTGTTTCTACAGCATAGACTGGGAAGATTGTGTCACTTTGATTTAATAAAAATACACGTGCATTCTCGAGATGCAAACTGATAGTCAACCAGAAATTGATTCCTTAGGAAGAAGAAAGTTTTCAAATTCAGAACTGTAGCATCTCCAGGTTATGGATTGTTACATTAAATGGAGTATTTTATGGCGTTTAGAAGAATATGTAATATGTGCATGTCAGGAATTGTTTTTTTTTTTTATTTTGATCATAAGATACTGTCATGATTCAACCAACTAGCTTGCCATTGCCTGAATTGTTTAGAAAGGCATAATAGTAAAAAGCATTGCAGCCTGACTGAAGCAAGCACAGTGCTTAACACCTGCAGGCAGAGTGCAGTCTCTAGCAAAATGCTGTTGATTGTTACCCCTGGCACAAAGCAAGCTTAAATACAGTTTGCTTAATTACAACAAAAATTCCTTTTTTTGTGGGCAAGGTACTTCATGTCTGGGGTATGTTTTGTGTGTTGTCTGCTAAGTAAAATCCCATCACACTTGTTTGTTCAATTATCAGAGCAGCTAAGAGGAGGAAAAAAATCAATTTACCTTGAAAAGCACCAGAAATAAGATTATCTTGGCTAGTAGGAACTTGCCAGCACTGTTTTAAATTGCTTAATATTATCAAATGTTGCCATTTTTCATGTTCAGTAAGAAGGATATTGACTATTCTACCTGTCCAGGTCTGCTATTTGTCTGTTTCTTTATAAGGTATAAGCATGTCTTATTTTTATTCCTACAATAGCAGCTACAGATAAATCATAGAATCTAACAATAACTATAGAATAGATGGAATAATACCATTCACTGGAGAAATAGTATTTACTTGAGATAAGTGATAACAACTAGTTTTTTCTCTTGTTGTTCTTGTAACAGACAAATGTAAATACCTTCGCAGACATTTCAGAGTGAAAGGCAAGAGATAAAATGTAATTACTTTCCAGGGTGGCTCTGACGATGCCCATGTTCTTGTCTGTAATACCAAAAAAAAAATCTTTGCTCATCACCTTAGAATATGAAGGCCATTGTTACTTATGAATATAAAAGTATTTTTTGATTTTTAACGTTGACCTCAGTATTATTCATCTTTAGCTCTTCTGTGTGAACTGGAATCCTTATGGCCATAAATTCTAGTCGCTGTTATCCAACCGAGCATATAATAGAGCACCTAATGGACTCTGCTCCTGCATTTTTCTTGAATGCATAACATCTTGCTTCATTCAGTCACCAAAACTAACTTTGCTACAAGGACAGGCAATACGACAAGTTAGAATCAATGGACCATTTGTAGGTCACAAAGTCAGTTTACTGGAATTTCAGAGGAAACTGGTTGAAAAGAGAGGACAAATGTCACTTTGAATAGAGATGTTTAAATCAGACTTCTGCCTTAGGGTAAAATTTAGGTCTGTTGTAGCCTAGATGTAATGTCTCCCTCTACAGAGCACAGCATTAATCATGGCTTGACAAGTGATCATGGGCTGAGAAAAATAGGGCCTGTCTTGGTTGTGTGGTTATTTTTTTTTCTAATCTTAATCTCTTAGGAGCACATTATCAACACTAACATTTACGCAAAAAGATTTAAGTATCAATGTCTGTGTTTCAGTAGTGAGTGTAGCTATCTTCAGAGAAAATCTAGTTAGAGCTAATAAGAAGCTATTCGTGTTTCGTATGTAGATGCAATATTAGGAATGTTTTTTTAACGTAATGTAGTTTTTGTCATAGGAGGTTTATGCCATTTCCTCACACAGGTACAGTATAGTGTAGGTCTGCCTTTTTTGTGCCTTGGTGTACTAAATAACTGAAATCACTGTCTTTTATCTTTAATAGTGTTTTACAATGTGTTTATCACCCAAGAAAGATAATTCCACTTTCAAAACCGGCAATACAGGGAAAATGGGGAACAGTTTTTAAAATGTAACACAGATTGACTTGACACTGATCAGTTGTATATGAGTGTTTTTATACTGTGTTAATGATGTGTTACTTGGCCACGATGAGCTACAAAAGCTGGAATGAAATAATAGGAATGAAGAGTGCTATTTAAGATCCTGAGTCCTGATACTGCACAAATCGTGTTTTTAATATGTTAATACTTAAATTAGGGATGTCTTGATGCGGAGATGTGTGGGAGTGTTCATACCTTTTATGGTAAAGAAGGGAATTTTCCTGTTTCTTGGGCTTCTTTGCTGCTTTCTGTGGTGGGGACAGTGTGGGAGTAGCCGAGCTCTCGGTGTGCGCCGCTGCTAGAGAGGTGTAGCTCCTTTCACAGATGGTTAATTTGTGTCTGCAGCAGTCGAAAAAAATAGATAATATCAGCAAAGTAGCAGCAAAACAATTTATCACTGGATAATTATGCTTTAAAAATGAGACTGTTTCTGTTTATTCGGTTGCCTCTGGATGTGCTAAAATTCCCAGTGTCTTGTTTGAGTTAGGGTGCTGCTTTCCTTTGTGCCCTCTGTTGGTATTTTCTTATCACCTCACACCTCGCACCGGTTATTGCTGTGAATCTGGATGACAGAATAATAATGCCGATTAGTGTTAAAAGTTGTTTCTGGCAGCTAGGGAGGGGATGACCGACCTTGTTGCTGACTATTGTACTTGCTTTGCTGTTGATGGGCTCTGGCCATCAGTAAGTGAGGCTTAGGGAGCCTCACTGTGAAATCAGTGCTGCAGTGGTGGAGAGCGGTCACGTAACAGAAGGAGACTTTACTTCACTTTTCTGTACATTCTCTTACAGTATCACATTTGTATTTTTTTACAGCACGGCAGTCTACACCGAGGTGAAGAGCGTTCAGAAACAATTCCCTCGCACTAGGCAGCATTGCTTTTAAATAAAGTGACATTTTCAGAAAATATTTCCGAGAACAAGTTCTGCTGTTGTCTCTGCATTTCTCTGGAAAATTCCCGTTGCCTGTGTTGGTGGTAGGCAGAGGTCTTTTCATCTGATCCAGGAATCCTTTCATTAGACTATTTGACTTTTTTGGACTTTTTCTATGTGAAGTGACCCATTTGGAAAATCTTGCTTTCTGAGGATGAATAAAGATTGCATCTTCAGTTTGAACAAAATGAGTATTCTGCAGAAGACCAATTCAAAACTGTTTTGTTGGTAAATTTGTTACTTAAAGGTCAAAGGGCGGTGTCTCCAGCAGTTTTTATTTACCTCTGTGTAGTAGGTATTTCTTGAAGGCAGTCTGTCAATCTGTGAGGCTGATTCTTGTGTAAATCAGTATAAAGTGATAAAGGGAAGAAGGTGCCTCAGCAGTGGTGTGTTCCTGTCTGAGCTGCTGTGCCAGGAGAATGGGCTGAGGCTGGGAGTTGTTTTGAAGAGGGAGGGGAGGTGTAGGCTGACATAATGTGAAAGTGAGAGGAAATCCTTTTGCCCTTCAGGCAGTCATCTTACCCATGCTTGATTAGAGCATCACCTCTCCAAAATGTAATTTTTTTTTTCCTGCTTTCTTTACTTTCTCATTCTTTCCCTCGTGTGAGGAGGTGAGTAATAGAATCGGATAGCAACTGATTGTAGATACGGCTGTTAAAGATATTCCAGCAGCAAAGAAGAGTCCTGTGTGCAGCAGTCTCATCTTGAAGTCAACACCCAAAATTTGTCCTACATTTATCCAGTGTAATGGCTGTAGCCATAATGGAATATCATGAACTGCTTGGCGTTTTGTTTCTTTGGAGGTTTTGTTTGTTTGGTTTTTTGTTTGTTGATTGGTTCTTTTTGTGTTTTATTTGTTTTGTTTCTTTTTTTTGTTTCTTTTTCCTAAAGCTGATTCTGAAACCTTGAAAGATTGTATTTTTGAGTTTATTTTTTTCCAGTGAAAATTAAAGTGACACAGTGCATATGTGACTTTATGTCCTGTGTATGTGCATTTATTTTATGGGTGTTCTTCAGGAGTTTAATAGCACTGCTTGTAGAAAGTGAGATTTGAACTGTCCAGAGAAACAAATCCACAGGCATATGTTCATTTTTTCCATGTTAGAAGTTAATGTTGCCTGATGGCTTCCCAGTTTTTTTGTGAGTGCTAAAGGTTAGATAGGATGAAGGTTTAATTATGATGTACTTAATATTTATAGCTTCATTCATTGAAACTTTTTCCCATTTGTGTTAAAGGGATTTTTGTCTATAACGCTCATGTTAGTACGGTGAACAAACTTAAGACATTTGGAGGTCAGGGTATTGTTTTTTGGAAGAAAAACAATTTGCCTTCAACTGGATGAAAACTACATTGTTACTTCATGATTTGATTTAAATTGGTAGGGAGATTATTTTTATTTTTTTTTTAACTTTCAAGATAACTTGCTATTCAGTTCAATTGCATTTTAAACTTTGGTGGAGTGCATGTGTCATTGTATCTGAGTGGCATTGGGGTTTATCTCACAGCAGTAAATAGAACGCGGGATGCTGCTGTTTGCTTCATTTTGGGTTAGGGAGACACATCAGATAGGATGAGTTTGTTTTCTTACTTGGGGTGGTCTTTCATTTCTGTTCAGTTCTGGATAAGCAGAGTAATTTTTTTCCTTTAGTTTTCATTCTCTTTTTTTTTTTAACTGTCCTCTCTGCACTGAGAGCATTTAGTTGACTTTGAAAAAGAAATTTGTGTTTTGATATGGGAAAGACTCTAAAGCTGAATGTTTATCTTTTTCAAGGGGACAAGAATAGACAAAGAGCTGGGAGAAAAACGGATGTTTTCTGTGTTAACTCCTTATGTTGGATAACATTGGAGAAGGATTTCTGGGGGAGTTTCTTTAAAATGATGACTGATAATTTGGTTTCCTATGCTGGCTGGTACCCACATTTTTCGCATATTTTTGCTCATTCTTATTATTACCTGCAGAGGGAGCTTTTATATGAGATAATCAGAGTAATCAAGGCATTCAAAGCTGAATTGTTTCCAGTAAATACAATTTCATTTCACAGTGCCTTCTCTGTTATGCAGAGCAGATAAGCTCTGCAAGACAGGTTTTAAAAGTGCAGTCCATCAGTAACAGTAAATAACAGTGGACAAAAATTCTTAAAACATCAGTAAGCAAAAGCTGACTTCAAAAATACTTCATATTTCAAAGAAATTTCTTTTTGATAAAAAAAGTTAAGCAGCTGATGAAAACAATTCTTGCCTGTCGAGGTGCAAGAGGACAGTTTTAGTACTCTGTATGGCAGGAAGCATTTTTTTTTTTTTGCATAAACTGTCTTCTCAGATTCTAAAAATGTCATGTCAGCATGAGAGAGACAGCACAGGACTTTCAGGTTTTCGGTACATCCCGTGCAGTGTAGAGTGCTAGCAAAAAGCAATAGGTAAGTCTTTTCTATTCATGCAAGCAGTGTTATGAATCATAATCAGAGTGGCTGCAGGTGCGAGACTCTTAATTTTGATTTTTCTCTCTTTAAAATATAAAGGGAATGATTTTCATCCAAATATAATTGGTAAACTGATACAGTTGGATGAAAGCAAACAAACAGTTGTAATGCTTTCTTAAGCATTTGTAAATACTGACAACAAAGAGCAAGGAATGTCATAACTAAAGTTGACTTGAAGAATCAGAAATAGGTTTTTTAGTGATATCTCCTTTATCTAGACCAATGAAATAAATGATATGGAGTATTGTAGGCTTTATAATTTGTATTGTAGTTTTCTGGATGATGAAAGTGTGATCCTTCAAAAAGTTAAGACTTCAGAGGAGAAAATAATTAATTTATAATACTGCTTTGCTTGCTGAGCAAGAAGCATAATAGATGGTACTTAAATGAATTTGACACTATTTATCTCTGGAAAAATGACGGCAATCATTTTACTTTAAAATGTTTCAGTAAATTTAGGGATGATTTGTTACAATACTGTTAGGAAATAAAGCAGTATGCATGCACATTCCATAAAACAGAAACAGCTCTCTGTAACATTCTCTCCTGTAATAAATCTGCAGCATAAATTGGTTCAAGAGTTGATTTTTGTCTTTTTTTTTTTTTTTTTTTTTTTAAACTAACAAAACTTTAAACTTAACATATGTTCAGCCTAACGTGGTCTTAGGGATTTAGTTTGGATATTCTTTTTAAACACCAGGGAAGGTTTACCATATCTAAAAGAGCAGCAACTCTATGTCGATTTATTATTTATACTGGCTAATCCTTGCTAATGTGAAAAGTCAGCTTGTTATTGTAACACCAAATGGCCCTCTAAGTAGGGAAACAGTTAAGTAGATCTCCTGTAATAGGGTGTTGTCTAATAAAGAGATTTATGGTATTGGCAAGGGCTATTGTATAGGTATTACCCTCTCACAGCATGATCATGTATTATCTTAACAACTCAGTGCCACATTTATTTTGAGCATTTTCATAACAGGGTAAGAATATTAGCCACAGCAATTACACTCCAATAGGATTACAATTGTAAGATTTACAGAAAATATATAAATTGTCTTTCATAGATATTCTGACAGGTGCTATGAGTTGAAAAGTTGTATCATCATTTTTGCATGGGGAAATACTGATGTATTAGTCATGATGAAGAAAGGTTTCTTAATCTTGTTGAGGAATTACGGGGAGGTGATGGACATAATCTTTCTTTACACAGTATGTCTTTTTCTTTTCTGGTGAGGTAAGGATGTTTCAGAAGTTCCATTCAGATTGCCGTACAATACGAAAATCACTGTGTGTGTAACTTGAGTTCTGTTGTGAGGATAACGTAGCTGGGATTAAGATGTCTTTTTTACACCCTTTGTTTTGAAGGTAGAACAATGGTAATTTACTTGCTATGCTGGAAGAGCCTACTGGAATAAAATTGTGTCACTTTTTTTTTTAGCTGTAGCGTAACACATTTTCTCTTTCATTAGCACCAGGTTTTTACAGTGATAAGTGACTTAGATACTTTTTTAAATTACTGCAAGCAACAAAAGTGACAATAATGTCATACTTGTACAATTTTCATGTAAGTGACATTCAAGCTGTTCCTTAATTCTTAAAAATTTCCATCTGTTTTTTAAAAAAACCCAAAAAGTGAGACAGTAGTACTCATTTATTTGGCAGAAGCAATGTACCAGTCACATTTAATAAAAGTAAATTAGGTTTTGTCAATAAAAAACACTTATGGGGACTAATTGAACAAAGTACATTAGGTTGTATAGTCATTTGTGAATAACTGCATTGAGTAGTGGAGCAGCCTGTGTGGCAGTGTGACGAAACAGCCACATATTCTAGAGTATCTTGAGCTATAATGAGCAAATACTGAAATAATGACTGCTTAAACAAACAAAAGACCTTTCTTTCCTTTATTTACTGTAATAATACGATAATGAGGTCATTCTAGATGAAGAAATTGTATACATGGTAATTCTTGTTGTATAAGAAATTTCCACTACTTGTGGAACAATAGTGCACATGCATTGGTAGTATTGGTTAAATTTGTAAGGCACGACATTTCCTGGATGTTTTGGATTAATTCTGTTTAAGGATCCTGTACCATCTGTTGTAAATTGTTATTGATTACTGGAAACCAAAGGAAAGATGTATATGTTTCTTTTGACATGAAATATTCCACTTCTGAAAATGAGCAGTAGAAGTTGCACACAGGCTTAAATGTTCTTTTGATGGGTTACTGGAAAATAACTGAGACCTCAAAACTGTATTAAACTAAATATTCGTAACTTCCTGATTTTTGTAATCATGATAGCAATATATGAATTCAGCTGTGACCAGTAGTTTATATATGTTGTATCTAGTGCAAAGTTCTGGAACTTTGTCTTTAGTTTTGTGTTCAGAAGAAGAATTATGACCTGAAGAATAACACTTTCTATTTTGGACAAACTCCTGTAGGTTCTTAGATTGGCTTCACATTTCATTCATTTTGAACTGTGGAAAACGATCGTATCTTTTGTCTGGAAGTAGAAAGAAAACACAAAAGGATGAATGTTACCCCTGGTGAATGTGGAGATCCAACCGATTTAAGAGCGTGAACTGTGACTGCATTGTTGAGGGCAACGCTTGGCTTGTTATGCTCTAGCTAAGAAGAAACCCGTACTTAGAATAAAGGGGTGAATAATGTATAAAAATTCAGTAAGAGGTAAAGCATTTTCTCTGTGCTTTAATATTGCAGTTACTCAGAATTAATTTTAAATGTGTTAAAATTGTGGATTTGCTTTACCACGTTTATCATTAAAAAAAGTTATGTAATGTTTTAGAAAACAATTTCTACATTTGAAAGAGGAATCTGTATGGAGAAGGACCAAATTCTTAGCCTTATGTGTTCTCCTGAAGCATTTTCGGAACACATACGTATAATTAAGGTAGAGTAACCATTTTTCTTTTTGTACAAATGCCATAATGAATGGCTTCATAAAAATCTGTATTTCTCTTTTTGCAATGCAGCAAACCAAAAGGCAAATGCACAGTGTGGTTGTTTTGCTCGTAGCGTGCATTAAAAATGAAGCTGCATAAAGTCATACTTAACTACCTGCAGACAGCTAACCCTGAAGAAGAGACAAGTCTTTATCTTCTCTTTTATTATTTGTATCTCTGTCTGTTTGGAACAGCAGTGTTGTTATGACTAATAAAGCTTTTGTGTTTGGCAAATGGGATGCAAGTAATCAGCAGTTTTTGACTCATAACTGAAAAATCTGCGGAACAGAGCAGATAAAAGCAATATAATCTTTTGAGTAGACCTGTGAATAAAATTCTTCCTTATATTTATGTCATCTGTACAGAATTCATGTATCCTTACTACATCTTCACTTCTAACAATACTTTTCTGATTATAGAGGTGTTTACAGTAGTGTTTAGACAGTGGCATAAGCAAGTACTGCTTTCAGCCTGCTTATGAACATATGGTCCCTTAGATTTTAATTAAAAAAAAAATAAATATGGTGGCTTAGAAGAAAATCAGCATCTTTGTATTATCTATTTAATTAGTGGCCAATTGAAAAGTTTGGTGTATTATATTTAGCTTATTTTTTTTCCCCAGCATTGACTGATCTTTGCATGTGATATATTGCCAAGGTACTGTAACCAATAAATTTCTTAGTGCTTACATATTTTCCATAGAAAATCACTCAATATGTGAAACAATTATTTAAAACAATCCTTTTTGGTCAATACAATTTTATATGTTTTTTTAAAAGTCACAGAAATCCTAATATTAATTGAATCCAAGTCAAATAAATGAAAACTTTATAGTACATCTACTGAAATCTATCCAGTAAATTATTTCTCTTTGTATTTTAAATAGATACATAATAACCAATACATCATATAAAGCTGCAGCATTAACAGAATATTAAAACTAATTGATAAGTATTTATGAAAAATACTTGGGGCAGTGGGAAAATCTGCCGCTGTTTCAGTGCTGTGGTTAAGCAGTTTGCACAACTGCGCTCACAACCTCTGCACAGTTGAGAGATAAGATTAATATGTCCTTACTCTCATTTTTTAATTACAGCCATTATTTAAGTTACCTAAAAGAAAACTGTTCAGGTCTTGTGCATGTAGGAAATATTAGCAGGTGCTAAACCAGCAGAGCAAATATACTCAGTGGAATTTTACTGTCCTGTGTGCAGTGGTGGTCTCTGTCATGGCTGCCACTGAGGTCTGGGAAGGTATGAGTCCTATTCTGCAGGTCCAAATTCTTGGCTGTATTCTTTCAGTTGATTCATGGTAAGACAAAGGTGTAATTAGGACTAATTTAGCTGATCGTCATGAACTGGAGGTGGTCCCATCTTCCCTACCTCCTGAAAAGCTGCCTAGGATACCTAAGTGTTATTGTTGTGGGAGGAAGGGGGAGCATTGTATATGCTGTCTGCAGATGAAGATCCTTGGAAACCAGGTTTGTCCTTTTTCTGTTATTCACAGTCAAAAAGTCAAAATCTCCATTTTAATGAAGACATTTCAAAGAACAGGCGGGCTGAGAAAGATACTGTATTTCTTTACATGCTCCTTCCTCTTAAATATGGAAGAGCCCTTGGGCTATAAATTAAAGGGTTTTACCCTGTGTAGTTGATCTGAGACTGCCCAGTCGTGGTGAGGAGTTAAAGTTTTTTAAAGAAAAAGAATTGTTAATGACTTGGCGGTTTCACGGTTTTCATGTGGTTTCCGTGTGGTTATCTTTTGTCCCCCTCATGTCCTGTTTTTGACAATATTTTCCTTTCACCCAAGAACTATAGCAAGTGGGAGGAAAAGTAACTTGAAAGAACGTAATTATGCCAGGGATGCATTTTCATGTGGGAACCTTTATAATGCCTTCATGTAAATGACATTCACTATGGAAACCGTAAGAGCACTTAGAAGCAGAAAGGTTCATCCTGTGCTCCATGGGAAACACTGATTTACTCACTCCCTTCCTGGAAAGGACGCACGTGTCTGCTGGCGCTGGGAAAGGCTTTGGCCATACTCCCTGTCCAGTGTTGCAGGTGAACAGTGGGGGGGACCCTTGGAAGCTTGTCTTGAGCAATATCATGTCTGGCATCCATGTGGTTTTATGAATGTGTAGGAAGAGGACCTGCCTTAGAGGATAGTTGTGTTTCACAGTTTTAATTTTTACCTAGTAGATTGTTATTTTCTTTGTGTGCGTGTCCTTACTAACATTCAGTTTTACTGAACACTTCGTTCCGGAGGAGGAACCTCCCTTGGAGCACAAGAGAACCTCTGCACAGCAGCTGGGGATACAAGCAACGCTAGTAGTTTTGCTGGCTGGATTCTAGAATGTTTCCTAGAGTCCGCTTTTCTTTAACTTGTAACAAGAAGAGGTGTAGATTTTTTATTTCAAAAGCTTCATATTTGCAACCTTTGTTGATGAGTCTCGTAAAATTTGTTTCATAATGTTTGTTACTATCCCTACCACATTCTTAAAATTCATTGTCTTGTTGAATAGTGTTTCCCAATCATCTTGAATTATTGATGTTTTGGTCCTTCGTGGAAGAGCAGTGGTATTTTTCCTCCTATACCACAGCCTGTTCAGCTCCAGTTTAATGAGTTGTACTCTGGTACCTGTAATAGAATAACACTAACAAAAAAAATCATAATTATGATTTATTGAATGGGGCTCAAATGGAAAAGTGGGAAATGGAGTTGTGTTTATTTTCAGGCTTTAAGAAATTGTTGCTTTGTGAATGTTGAAGAAATGAGTAGTTGCTGTTTGGAAGTTGGAGCTGTCAGTGGTTGTTGTGAGGTAGATACCTTCGTAGAGAGGAATGCAACTTTAAATTTACCGTATTTAAATATTTGAAAGTATTTAGAAGAATATATTTTTCTGGTTTAGCTATCTTCAGCTATTCTTACAGACTGTTTTTTATAAATATTTTTGAAAGTGAATGAAATAGTAACAAAGGTTAACCATCAGTAAATTATACACATTCATGAGCACATATTGTAGTTGAGTACAATATGTCTGGGTCTTCATTAAAATGGTACTTATTTAAAAATAAAAAGTGTCCAGTTCATCATGTGATAAAATTGTGAGGCAGATCAGAAGAAATGCATGTCCAGAGTCATGGAGGAAGGCTGCTGCTAGCCAGGAAGAGCCTGTTTCTCTTCTTTCCTCTCTGTCAGCGGGACTATAGCTACATGTTCTAGTTAGTAAATAGCAACACTGTGGAAAGGCTAAAAATTGGTATTTACTTAACTGTTGCAAAATAATACAGTGAGTTTGTTTTTTATTTTGGAAACAAAATATCACTTGTGTGAAAAGTGTAGCTGTTGAAAACTTACGCTGTGCTTGCTGGAAGCTCTTCTTGTACAGTACACCGTAGTAGTCTTGGATTAGATATTTTTGCTTTCAAAATATCTGTAAAGCTGCTATTTATAGGTAAAAAAATGTTCAATCACCTTTTGACTGAAGAGATACTAAAATAAAACTGAGTAACTTTTGTAGAGTATGTTGATAACCAGGCAGTGCCAAGTGAAGTGTTCTGTCATGCCTCTGTCGGTCGCTTCTTAACATATCTGAGAAGTTGGACCTTTAGTGTGACTTGGGTTTTTTTAACTTTCCATTTTTGTCTGTATTATTCATCCTCCTGTCTTTTTCTCTTCTTCCAGAAATAAAATCTTACTTAGCCCAGTATTGACCCATAAACAAACCGCACGCTTATAACTGTCACAACTTCTTCTGGATTCAATTTTTAAACAAACCAAACCCAGAATGGGCAATATATGTGCTGAAATTGTGCTCAGCCTTTTTTTTAATTAATATTATTATTATGGTGTTGTGAAATCATCAGTCATTTATAGAATATGATTACTTGCAGAATAGCAAATCTTTCAGAATAATTCCGTGCAGGTACACATGCAGACTCGCATCTCATTGCACGTGTCTGCTGGTCCCTCTTGTAGCTCTGAACGCCTGCAGACTCATTTCTGTTTCCTCGTTTATTACTGCTTTGACTCATTCTTCAGACAGTTTCGTGGATTGTGATGTGAATCGGTGGGCCTTCCGTATGGATTTAAAAGCAAATGATTGCAGTCATTGTAGTTTGGGATTGTGTCCCGGAGAGGAGTAAGTTCTGTGCACTGGCTTAGGAGGGTGTGGCAGCTGTCCTAAACGCTGGCAGGCTGCTTGAAGAACGTTCAGATGTTTCATGCTGACAAGTCTTCCCCCTTCTGTGTGCCGTGCCAAAGTTTTCCCATCCCTGTTGGCTTGCGTTCCTTCATTGTCAGTCTTCCTTCGCGCCTTCAGTTGCCCCTTTATTTTGCTCCGCTCCCGGCCTGCCCGCCCCTGGCTGGGCAGGGAGAGCCTCCCGCGCTGCTGCGGCTGCCTGTCCTTACGCCTTCCCTTTTCCATCTGCTTGCTTTCCTTCTGCGCCCTACCCAACGGCTTTCCCGCTTCCTCTCCACACTCGAAACTAGCTGGAGGGGATGCTGTCTTCCAGCTCTGCCTGCTCACTTAGTNGATTTCTGGTGAGTAACTGTCAGCACGGGGGAGTGAGTCTACCTGATGATAATGATTTCATTGTGCATCTGATTTGTAATCTTTTGCAGAAGATTCAGTCAGCCTGTAGTGCTGGAGGCTGATAGTGTTATTTAGTGTTAGAAATTTAAAATATTGAAGTACATGAGCACCAGTTAAATCGAGGTGGCTTTCTGAGCCTGTGTATAACTTGAATGTTTTGTGAGTTTGAAGGTTTGGCACAGTACAATGTCTTTGGGCAAGATGTGAAGTACGGTGATGTAGATTAAATTCAGAGGTTTTTCAGATTGCTGAATAAGAAGCTGGTAAAATGGCATGCATTTTCTTAACAGGGACAGCTTCTCTTAAATTTGCCTTCTATCTGTTGAGCTGTCAGCCACTCTGTCACTGAAGCCTTAAAGCTATATTCATGAAAACAAGAGTTTGCTGGATTTCAAAGAAAATGCTATTTTTGTTAAAAGTAGCAATCAGACCAAAAGGTTAGACTATCATCAAAGTGTCTGTAAAAATATGCGTAAGACCCCGTTCTGTTCTTGGCTGTCGCAAGAGAAGATGAC
Source organism: Serilophus lunatus (assembly GCA_013399895.1). Classification (NCBI taxonomy): domain Eukaryota; kingdom Metazoa; phylum Chordata; class Aves; order Passeriformes; family Eurylaimidae; genus Serilophus; species Serilophus lunatus. The sequence continues at coordinate 3,361,648 of VXBA01004302.1, forward strand.
TTGTAAATTGCCTTTCATAAAAGTGAGTTTGATTTAAGGTATTAATAAAATCTAAATTTGTGCATTCTGGCTGTGGAGACTGAAGTTTTTAATTTAGTGAAATGCCAGAACAATTTTTTTGTGCTCAGTTTGATGAGTGCTATGTGAGAATTCCATCTTCCTAAATTAGGGCAGACATATATATTACAGTGTTTACAAACTGTTATGATTACAACCTGTTAAATTTCATATTTAATATTCAGTCATCTTTGAGAAATAAAGTCACCTCCTTTTTGTCTCAGCACTGTTGAATTCTTGTGTTGAAATAGATTAAATTGCAAATGTTAATCTAAGTAACTGGAAAGTTGTGACCTGGATTTGAAATAGCCATGAGACTATCACAGCAGCCATAAATCTTACAGAACATGTAAGGCTGGCACACGGTGGGGATATATCTGATGTGAGAGTTAGAGTGTGGGTTGAGAAACAGTCTGAAAATAAAGTTGTGTGACAATATAATTTTATTCTGAAATTAAAAAAGCAAGAATTTGTCATTTTAACTCAAGGCTGTGTTTTTACAGGCAGCACACAGTAACTTAATAAAAGCTTATTTTGAAATTTTAGTCTAAAATTCAAGCTGCATTTAAGAAAGACTGTGGCACTGAGGTTCTTAAACCTCATGTACTTCCTCTGGCAGCTGTGATTCTGATCTTTGAAATATGTGTGGGAACTTCAGGTGCAGACTTCAGCCTCAAAAGAACCATCAGTTATAGAAAAATATAGATATCTTTTAAGTTTTTTTCCTTCTGTCATTAAATGCTTTTTTCTCAGCTAAGCCTGGCTTCAGCCGTCGTTCTGGGTACTTTTAAAGCCGAGTGTCATCAAAAAGTCCTGAGTCCTGGTCGTCAAGCACTGGCGTTGCTGGAATCTTTTATTATCTTACTTCGATTTTCGTCATCTCTCTTAAAATGTGTCAGATAAGAATGTGGGTTATGTCAAGAGAATATGGTAATAGTAATTTTTAAAGCACCGTTTGACTTAAAAAGTAATGTTAAAACAATCATGTTCAGGCAAATCATAATAAAAAATCAGGGGAAGTTAATTGATAATTTAAAAATTATATTAAATATATATGTGTTTGATTCAGTTTGCTGGTTTTTAATGTAAATGGATATTTTTATACAAACTTCTTATTTCGTAAAAGAAAGAAACGAGCTTGCAGAATACTGGTCCACGTGAGTCCACACAACAAAATTATCTTGGGGTGCTGTACAAAGGTATTCTAAGTGTAATAATATTTATTATTGCAAATTTGACTATTGATTCTTTTGAGTTTCTAAAAAATACTACAATTGTAGGGCTGGTGCGGTAAGAGCTTGAAATACTTCTCTATTTTTTTTTCAAAGTATTTTAAAAACTGCTTTCCAATAGAAGGGTAGCACGGGCTAGAATATGACTTTGTTCATTTTACTGACTGCAGAGAAGGGGTGATTGGCAGGCCCTGGCATTCAGCTGTCCACAGCTGAACTGCAGGGCTTGAGTTGCCTTGGCAGGGCTGCACGTCAAAGTTTGTGCCGTTTTTGCCAACTGTGTTCTTGGCTCAAGCTGACATTACACGTCTCTTGACTCCAAAGCACGTTCATTTGCCAAATTCTACCTAAAAATGTATGCTGGAATTCCTAATTAAATAAACCCTTTGATATTCATTTTATTCCTTGGAAAGGCATGCATTCTTTTGCAGTAGCTGCTGCTTTGGTAGAAATACAAATAAAAATTACAAAAGCCCGAGGTGAATTAGAAAGTTAGAACTGGTATTAGGGGAGAAGTTGTTCTTGCAAACAGATTGAGAGCTTTGGTTTCTTCTAAGTGTTGAAATTACATGGCTTTATCAGGTTCTTACCTGAAATTCTTTGCATACATAAATTTTTTTAGTTTTCAGGTATTTTGAAAATTGCCACTACAAATGATAATTGCAGTCAGTATATAATTTCATTGGTTTTTTGTTGTTTTTTTTTCTGGTAGATGGAATTATAGCTGCCTTATTGTAGCCATAAGCTAAAGTTACCAGTTGAACGATAAAGGTGCAATTTATGCCAAACCAGTCTGGAAGCTTTTTCAGAGGACTGATAGCAACTGCTTTTATACATATTGCTATGTAAAATGCTTATTAATGTTAGCAGATGTTGCACTTTAATCCCCCAGAATGATTGTTTGGTAGCAGCAGGAGATTTATTAAGCTTGAGTTGTGTGAAATTGTGTGTGCATAAGCTGCTATTTAGATTGTAAAAATGCCATTGAAAACTGTTAAAAAGTTCCAACTGTAATTGGCAGAGAGGTATTAGCTGTTTTAAAAGAAGTATATGTGTACCAATGGCCCTTTTGCTGTAACCTCTTTATCATTTATCTTCTTGTATTAATGTCACTGAATTATTAATTCATGAGCAGGGTTGGATAGGGTGAAGGCACTATTTAAATGTGTGGCACATGTATCCTTATCGCTGGAGACATGAAAAGAGTCATTTTGTGTTATCTATAAAATGGAAAGGACATTTAAAATTTCATTTACGGTAATCCACTTCACTTCCCAGTAAAACACCAAGATTATTGCTACTATAATATAATGTTTTTAATAAATTTTGTAATCTTTCCACTTTCTTACTTACAAATACTGTTGATAGACAAATGTAGACTTATTTTTTCTTTAGTTGCACATACAGTTCACGAACTGCAGAAGAAAGTCTGAAGTGCAGGGTTTTAATAAAAAAAATTCCCTTTAATTTCTATTGAAGGAATACAGAATAAAAACCAAAAGTACTTGTAATCATGAAAAGCTAAATAAATTGTCATCTAAAATCATAGCATAACCTAATTAAAGAAAACTATAATTTTTTCCAAAAGTAGCAGTGTCATTGTCACATCGAGCCACCAAGACCTATATTACTTAAAAGAAGTAGTAAATGTGTGATACAGAGTTCTTGGTCTGCTTAGTGAAACCACAGAATATCAGAGGTCACATTGCCGCTAAAAAATGCATTAAAAGTTTGTCTTAAATTTCATCTGTGCTTTATGGATGATTTTAAAAAAATTCAAATGTACGGCAAATATAATATTTTCAGTTACTAGAAGGGAAGGAGTTCATTCTCTTGAATTCTTTAAAAAGTATTCATTCTTTTTAAAAATTCTTCTCATGGAAGCAATTTCAGGATACTTTGTCCTCAAGTGCTCGTAGTGGCTGGTATGGCAATGCTGGAGATAACACATATTCCGTTTTGTTTAATATTTAAAAGATACCACTTCACACTTCCCTTTTCACCATCACTTTTCTTTTCCATAAAGAACTTCACTGTTTCCGCAATACATGTTTGGTTTTTTTTCTCCCACCATCTCTGCAGAAGAGAAAATAGTCTGCAAGGGAGAAGAGTTTTAAACAGTAGAACATGAGGGTAGAATTTATAGCTCTTCTTATGACTTCTCCAAATGCAATCATTATAGTTTCTTTACTTAGACTTTCTACAAAAAGAATAAAAAAATAACTGAAATAATGTATATTTTTCTATTATAGTTAGAATAAATAAGAAAACCTACAGTTGACCCCAACTGAAGGAAAGTTACAACTCTCATGAATGACTGGTAGTCATTCAGCTGCCTTGCACAGTTAAGAACAGTCACCTGAATGTTCACTGCTTATTAAATTGTACAAGAAAATACTCTTAACTATAGTTGCACCATTAGATGCCTAGGCAACTCTCTTCACAAAGCCCATCGTGCATTAACAGATTTGAATCCTTTGTTTTGGTTCAGAATCAGGTCCTCTCTGAATAGATCCTGAAGATTTATTTGCCCTATTTCTTTCACGCATGTCTCACATTTTTGACGATGGGCAAGCAATTGTTAAGTAATTGTGCATTGTATTTGCATGTAGGTGGGAGGAATAGACTTAGTGCAGTGTATGCAGTAATGTCATACGCAGCTTCTCACTCTTGAGTTGTTGGGTTTGCCGTGAATGTGTCACAAGGGAAGGAAAAAAAGGGAGTTTGTTATTTTTTGTTTCATGATTTTGGAGTTTTCAGCCTTCTAAGTGCTACTGGTACGTAAAAGTGGTGAACCTGAAAGTTGTGCCCTCCGTCACCGTCTGCTTCTTTTTTGTACTTTTGAAGTAAATACAGAGGTCCTCCAAAGGCTTATGTAAATTCAGAGAAATTTCTACCTGGAAGTCATACTTGCCTGGAGAACTTCTTGTATGCTTAAAAAGTAGTTAAAGGCATTTTCCCTTCTTCCGTTGTTAAAATTACAAATGTTGTTGTGGTTCATGTCTTAGTACGGGATGGTAGCACACAGAACTTACCAGGTTTCTCTACAAGATACGATCCACTACTATCTTTTAATAACTAAATGGTTTGTGAATGTTTTGGAAAAAGCAGCTTTATGGAGTTAGTCTTAGAAGTTGGTTTGATGATTATTTTTAGTGGAACTAAAATGTGGTCTTCTGAATGTCCTGACTATTACGCTGCTCATAAGAAAATACTACTCTCTGGTCATTGTAGTATTAATTGTGCTTTGGAGAAAAGAAACAAAGCTAGGAATAATTTAAGGGGTTATTTGAAAAAAGAAAAAGAAAAATGCTTAAGTGCAGCATGTTTTAAAACATAATTAAAAGCTTGCATTATTGAAATAGTCTTTCACAAAATGCATTATTGTGAGTCTATAATAAATTTTAATATTTCAGGATATGATGGAATAAGATTTAAAAATGTCTTTCTCTTGCTCTCTATACATAGTCTCAGGTTTTTAACATTTCTTTGCGTGCTCATCTGATGTATTTTATCTTAGATTACCTCACTGCTCCCAAGAAATCCCTTTTGTTAATACTGATAGACTAATATATGACAGATTTTGGTCATTACTGTTTCATTTAGTGGTCATATGTATAGACCAAGAGGGAATCTGAATATTGATTTCACTGAATGGCTAGTAACAGTGATTTATGAGTCAAGGATTCAGTGCAGTGAGCCAAACACAGCAGAGATTACATCTTAGGTGCCACCATTGATTTTGTTTCATATTTCACTGCACAATGATTAGGCCGTGGTTTCACAGATGTTAATGTTAGAACCATATTCCTCTCTAAGCAAAGATCTGCCACGAACTACATCCAGTGCATGGTGAGTATATCTATGTGCCTACTGCTTCTGATTTTTTAAAATGATAAATATTTTTCAGTTGCTTACAAAGAGCTAGTAACAACAAAGGTTTTTGGTAGAATTTTTTAAAATAATCAAATTGTGAAACATGAATTTATAATATGTAATTTATATTGAATACAGACCACTTAATATCATCATAAGTACAACTGATAGGAAATGATTGCTTTAAAATGAATGCCAAACCAGGATCTTCATGAATCTTTTTGGTAATACTCCTTGGCACATGCCTAGTGCAGTAGTTTCGAGGGAATTGGTGCTACTAAACTGATGATTGTGCATGAATGTCAGATACTGAGGCTAGACCACAGTCATCTCCTGACAGGTCCAGTGTGTTTTTGGGCTGTACGACTCATTTACCTGGCTTGGGTAAAAGTGCTGCAAATGCATGGATAAAAATGTGTTCTTGTCTGCTTTTGCCTGTATCTTGATTTTATTTTGGAAGTTAGTAACTCGTGAGTGTTTTGCTGGCTCTATGCTGGTCTGTGGAGTTGTCTGTCTTTAGTGTGTCAGCTGTGAAAGGCATATCATCATAGAAAGTTTGGGTTGGAAGGACCTTAAATTGTCATGTCATTCTAAACCCCTTTCCATGGGTAAGGATACTTGCTGCTAGACCATGTTGCTCAAAGCCCCACCCAGCCTGGCCTTAAACACTTCCAGGATGCGGCATCAGCAACCCTGTTCCAGTACCTCACCACTGCCATAGACATGAAAGTCTGCCAAATGTCTAATCTATGTTTACCCTCTTTCAGTTTAAAGCCGTTCTGCCTTGTCTGATTGCTGTAGAACCTTGTAAGAAGTCCCTCTCTAGCTCCCATGTAGTCCCTTTAGGTACTAGAAAGCTACTCTAAGTTCTCCTCAGAATCTTCTCCAGGCTGAACAGCCTGTCTGCATAGGAAAAGTGCCCCAGTCCTTTGATCATCTCTGTGGCATCCTCTGGACCTGCTCCAACAGGTCCATGTACATATCTTGGTGGCCTCAGAGGTGGATTCAGTACTCAATATCAGAACTCATGGCCCAGCTTAAGCCCAGTGACAGGAGACATAAAGCAGATAAGGTGTGTTGAAATCCTTGCAGTCAGTTAGAGAAACACCACATCACTTCACAGGTACTGACATGTCTGACCACAGTCCCAGGACTTAGTTGTGTTTGTTTTGTTTTTCAATCTACTGCCACTTCAAAAAAGTTCTCGGCTGTGAAAAACAGTGGATGGGAAGGGAAAAAAAAAAAAAAAGATCAACTAAGTGGCATAACAGCTTTGAGAAATACGGGCCTTTGCAAAGCCCTGTCAAGACTGTCAACAAAGTTTCCTGTCTTACAAGACTGCTGTCTCTGGTTGATGTTAGTCTAGTGATTTTTTTTTTTTCTGAAGGAGAGAATTGAAATCTTTAAATAGATTATTTTGAGGATTTCTCTTCTCTGAGAAGTTTGAAAAGCCTTTGAATTCTCTTCAGCTGTTACAGTTGCTTCTTTCGGTTTGTCGTATGATTCTCGGTGTTTTTTTACAAATACTCATTATTTTCTTGTTTATTTTTGATGTTCGTAAAGTCTATCCTACATAGGTTTGAAAATGAGAGCTATTTGTTTTGCAGTTTAATGAAGAGAATGGCAAACAGCCTCAGACTGTGCCTCTGGTGCCCACAGTGATCAGTATATTTAACATGCTCAGCATGACACTAAGATATTACAGCCGATAGCAGTTGTAATTGACTTACAGCATCTCTTTCCCTCCCCCTTTCTTTGGATAATGGGGATTTAGCTTTGAGTCCCCAGGAAGCTGTAGTGACACAGAGGGCAGAAGCGGTAGAAAGGTTTTACCTGCACTATTGGAGTGGAGGTGGTCTCATGTAGCGGCGTGGTGTCAGTTCAGGTGAAATACAAGGAATTTGCAGAGGATTGAGTGGTGCTCCCACCCATGCCCCCCTTGATTTCTGAGCATTCATCAAAAGCCAAAAGAGAAATTCAGACTTGGCAAAAAGCAAGTGCCTGAAGCCAAAAAAAGCCATTATTATTAGCACTAGCAAAGGTTTACTTTGCTGGCTTATTGAATGAAAACTCCCTGGAGTGTCCAGGCTTTATCCTGTGTTAACAAGAAGGGGCAAAGCTGGCTTGTCAGGAATGGACCACCGTATAACGTGTCTGTAAAACACAAGAGTGAGACCAAGCTGAACTAGAGTGCTGATGAGAAGAGGAAATCTTTGTCTTTTCCTCTCAAATCCCATTTATTTTCGCTGTGAATGATTGTGGTAGACCACTGAGTTGCTGGGGTCTGTTAAAATAGTGACAGTGCACTGTTTAGTGTCACGTCATGCATAGGTTTATTGGATATTTTGAATGATCTGTTGCACTGATGAGCTGGGAACTCAGGCTGGTGTGGGATAGGTAATTCCGTAGTCTTTCTCAATTTAGGATGTGCATTTATTGTGCAGTTTCAGGCATTCCGCAGGCCATGGGCATGTCGCTTCAGAGCACAACGCAGCTGAACGCATTGAAGTAATTTTTTTTGTTGCAAGATTGGATGACCTTGGTCAAGTCTTGTTCTTACTGTATTATTCCTTTCCCTGATACTGTATTCTTTTCATGCAACTGGAGAAGAGTTCTTTTGGGTTAGAAAGCTAGCGTCCAAGGTGACAGTTAATGGGAACTGTTGAATACAGAATTGTAGATAAGACTACCTACTACCTTTTGAGCATTAAATTGCTTTTAATGGAAACAAAGCCTTTGTTAACCATTTTAGACAGAGCAGGGTTATCCGTTCCTTTCTCTTTGCAATGTGCAATTTGTTTAATCAGAGCAGATCAGGCGTTGAATGCTTACCATAGGTAGTAGAAGGAGGCTAACTAGATAAGCATGGAGTCTCACTTGTCTTCAGGGTTTTTTTGTAAGGTCTCATAACCATATTTTCTACAAACTAGTATTATAGCACTAATGCAGAGTTATTAATGTAAATTGATTTTTTAATAAGCATACTGAAGGCTTAGGAGTAACTCACATTGAATCCATCTGAAGATATGTTCAATGTTGAAAAATAGAGCTGGATCTCATTGCAGATATGTAGAAAACTGTAGCTCTCGGATCATAAACAGTATTAGGCTCATTGCAGTATTTTACTGATGTGGCTTAGTTACTAATCACACTGCACTAATTAAATTCTTATGTTACAGATTATAGGAAGTTTTAACTTTTTTTTTAAATTGGTAAAGCCTCATGATGGGAAAGCACGTGGACACATGATTTCTCAGGAGACTAAGTAGTCTATTATATTCGTATGAATATATATCTATTCATCCTTGCCTCTTGTTCCCCCTCCTTTCCTCTGCAGACTGTCTGAGATATATTACAGAATTACTTAGTTTCATAAACTGGGTTATGAAAGGCAGTGGGGGGTGCTGAATGTGTGGCAAGGTAAGTCACACAGGATTTATAACAAGGACTGCCTGGGTCCTGCTAGTTCTTTGGCACATATGAGCTATGCAGCTATGGCTGATACTCCTTACCTCTCTGTGCCTCATCGTCTGTAAAGCTAGTAAAAATTTTATTCCTGTAGTAGGGATGTTAAAGCTTGACTGAGATTGCAAGTGCTCTGCAGTGTTTCTAAGATGATTTGGAAAATCAAACGCTGTACTCTAAAATACATCAGTATTAGTCTGTGAGACTTCTAGCTAAAGAAAAACATCCTTGCTTAGCTGGAAAGATCTCTGTGTTCCGCTTTGTCTTAATTGCCTGAAAAGCTGGATAGAACAGGAGGGAAAAGGCAGCTTTTGAGCATGCTGTGTCAGTTGTCTGGAAGCTCTTAAAAGACCCTTTTTTGGCTTTTGAAAATAAAACCTTGGGAAGGTTAAACAGAGTAGGGTTGGGATGTGGCAGTCCTTTAGAGGTCTTTCTCTTCAAAGATAAAAGTATTTCAAGGAGCATGCTTGGAGCAGCTTTCTCTTATCTCTGGGGTGCTCTTGAGCAACGTTGCGGGGAGAGGGATGGTCAAGAGTGGCTTGTATTCTGCAGTGGTCGTGTTCTGTCTGTAAGAACTTTCAGAAGCAGAGAAGAACAAGGAAGCAAGACAGGGGCTCTAAGATATTCAGGACTTGGAGCCCAGCTTATGAATACAGTATGAAGAGATGCTGAGTACCTTTGCAGTGTACAGGTTTGAACATTAACATTTCTATTCCTGATCTAACCTTCTTCAACGGCGCACATGAGACAAACTTAACAAGGTGAGCCACTCTGCTTCTAACGGAGGATTGGGTTTTCCCCTTTGGGAGGGAGACTGCTCTATGGCCCAGAGGTAGGGATTTAAGTTACAACTGAAATTTTCTGGGCAGGTTTTATTGCGCTCTGAAATTCAAGCAACCTTTTGCTCTAGGGAATTTCTCTCTGCCCCACCCACAAGCTGAGGCAGTCAGCGATCTAGAGAAGAGGTTTATTAAGGTCTGAGGGGAAATAACTTATTTGCACAGGACAGCCACTCGCTGTGGTCTCCTTTTTCTGTTTACAGAGAAGTAACTTAATACATCTTTTCCTGGTCCTACTTGTTTGGTTTGGGATTTGTTGTTGTTGTGAAGGGCCACTGACAGTCTCTGTATTGTTGATGGATGGATAGTCAGAAGGACGTGGCTGACAGCAGTGTCTGTAGCCCGAGTGCTCTCTGGCTCCAGCTCATGTCTGGATGCCTTTTTCAGGTTTAGCTTTTGTTACACTGATGAATGGTTGGTTCAGAGCTGCACCATTCTTCTACATGGAACCATGCAGAGTTTCTCAAATGCAGAGGTTGTGTGCTGTGAAGATGTTAATTTTTATTCTAAAGAAAAGAAGCAGAGCCAAACCCTATTGTATCAGTTTTCAAACACTGTTTCATTTTTTCCTTGTATTTTTAGAAAAATATATGTTACTGATAATCTGGTAGGGGCTGGTTAGTTTATTTTGAATTCTTTTTGCAGCAGCACACTGAGTTAAATTCTATATCTGTAGGCTACAGCAATGTAAAGAGAACAATCTATTGCACAAATTTGTCCTTTAAAACATTCTGCATTTATTCTTAATAGAATAGTTTCTGTGGTTTTGGTATCACAAAGACATCAATATCCTTTCAGAAACTGTAGTTTCTTATTAAAAGAGCGCAGCCAGTTTACAAGGTCAAGAACTCTTACTCAAATAAAAAAATGAAAAAGAGAAAAGTATTTGACATACATTTGGCAGCTATTTTCTAGGGAGATGTTATGTTTCACTGTGCTTTGATTATTGTTTTTGTTTTTAACATAACTCTTTCCTCCTGCCTCCAGTTGAAAAAAAGGCCTAGAAGAAAGTGAAGGGTCTGAAGATGATAGAGCACGGATATGTTGCTATCCACTTGCAACTGAAGGTGTCTCACAGTCTGGGAATGCAGTGTAGAAATAGTACAGAAATAGTGATAAAACTTGAGTCTTGGGAAGTCCAAATCTTCTGGACAGACTTGGACCAATTAGAAGGCTGACTTAATTTCACTTTTAGCAGTTATTGTTTGTCATATATTTTCTTGGATTATTCTGATTGCTTACTGAAATGATGTTGATTAGTCTGTAGTGTGTGCAAAATAGTTTTATTATTTTTCCTTTGGGTGCTACAGGTGAAAAACTAATCCAGACTCCTCCCAAGATTTTAGCCGGACTATCTCCAGGCGGTTGTTTTTTTGTTTTTTTTTTTAGATATCATGGTGGCAGTTTTTTCTTCTTTACTCAGCAGGAGCTCCTTTGCAATTGTAATTTCTGCTGAATGCAGTTCACCCTTTGTGGATTTTTAGGTTTATTTTCTTTTGGTTGCAAAACAGTCTCAGCCCAGTGTAAAAGATCTAGAGCTACAGTATGATGACTCTCTTCGTAACTGCTGCTGGGTTGTCCTGTAGCAGCTGGTGTATCATCGCCTAAATTAAGGTCACACCTTTTACCTCTCAGCACACGGGTATGTGCCAGGGAGAGCCATGCTCTGCCTGTCCTGTGCTGATGCACTCTGCAATTGCATGGTCCTTGTTGAAATATGTGCGGGTAAAAGTGCCTGCGATTGAAGAGCACCTGTCTATAGTTGGAAATTGGAAAAAGGACTCATTTTTATGTATAAACAAAAATAAAATCACTCGGCCTCAGATGTCAGATTTCTTTCATTTCTGTACGTGAGGAATCACAAGCATGTTTATGTTGTGAGGGGGATGCCTCCACTTCTCTTAAGAGAAGCCAAGTAAAGAACCCTACTTGCCTGTTTAAAGATCTCTGCAGTTACACCGCCTTCATTCAGAGCCAGAGAAATTGTTCCGTAATGTTTTCTCTTAATTCTCATCTTTCTCTCCTATGGGGAACAAGTGTCAGTCTTGTTGCTGTTGTGTGCTCAGGGAACAAACTTAATCATTGTTTAAGATTGGCTGCTATCAAAGGTGTTATACTTCCTATTCTGAAAAAGATCTACTGTTCATAGCATTTCTTTATCTGTCATTTTGTGCTCTTCATCCTTTCCAGTTCTCCTTGCCAAAAGGGTAAATGTATTTTTAAAGCCCTTAATGTGCTCCAGTACTCGTGAGAGTCATAAGTGGCCCTTGGATTCTGCCACTTAAATTTTTACATAGTCATTGTTACATGATTTTAAAGTAACATGAATTTCAGATATCTCAGCAATACATGCACACAGTATTATCTCAGCATTACATGCACACAGAATGAACACAAATTCATTCCTGGAGACACCAAACCAATGTTACATTGGGCCCAGCTCTTTGCATCTATGATTGCTGCTGTGTCCGGAAAGTTATTCTCTAGAGTTGTTTCACGTATGGATGTTAATTTTTCTCTGGCTTCCTAAACTCTGAGAGTCAGGGCTGAAGCATGACCTAGCTTCATACAGTGAGATGTGGAAGAGGATGTATGTAGTTACTTGGTTGGCTTATGAGAGAATGGAGTCATTTGCGAAAGGGAGGGCTCTGCTGTCAAATCTTCTATCACAGCTACTGCACTCTATCACTGTAATTATATTTTCTGGATGCAAATGATAGCTTTAAGAGTTCTTCCTTTGGTACATCGTTTACAGGAGCAATTCAGCTCATATTTCTCAGTAGAAGAAAAATCTTGTTCAAAGCTAAGGACAGGACAGTCTGATCATTATGTTTATTCTATTTTCTCTGAGGATGTTTATTGGGTAGAAATACAGCTAACTGCAGAGTTACATGAAGAGGCTTCCTCACCAAGAGGTGTATTTTGTCAGCAAAGTTGCTGTTACTGCCTCTTGTCCAAGGGCAGCATGAAGGGAAAGCCAGAACCATGGCAGGAGCAGACCAGCACAGCCTTATTGCTGAGGCGAGTTGCTCTGTTGTTCTCAGACACTCCATGTTTCGAATCCCTAAGAAATATGGCAGTGCCCTAAATTTAATTTTACTGTGGTTCTTTGAGATAGGGAAATGCAGGTTGTGTCAGATTTGGGGAGGGGGGGAAAGGTTAGCTTACTCATCTGTAGATCCAGTCTCTTGTATTTAGAGAAAACATTCTCCTGTTGTTTTTATTTTTCATGAGTCTTAGTGCAGGTTCATCAATAACATTCGTACTTTAAACTCTAACACGCATCAGTATTTGGCTTTCTGTCTAGCGTTCATTGACCTTGAGAGATTACATCCTACAAACCTGCCAATTTCCCAGATGCAGTGTACTGTCAGTTTTTAATAAAAATTCCCATCTTTGTGTCAAGTAAAATTTGGTAATCCAAATTATTGGTGTTCAGTTATTGATGGAAATTTTTTCTCCTTTTCTCTCCAGGTATGAAGATGAATAATGCAGACCACTGGTTTCGATGATGCTGGGCTTCTATAACCAGATTCGTTAAGGAATACAAAGAAAATTCTTACAGGGATCAATAATGGTGTCTTCTGACTGCAGAATGCAAAGTTTTTGGTTTCTGCTCATTATCAGCTTCCTGCAGTGTACTGAAGGTAAGCTTTAGTTTTTTTTTTACTTGAGTTTGCAGATGAGTTAAATGAACTGTATATTAATTTCTGTTAGATGACTTAAAGTTTGAGGATATCAAACTAAATGTATCTATAGCATATTTTAGGTTTAATTTATAAGACTCAAATTGTCCCTTTTTAATGAAAAAAACCCCAAAATACATTTTTTGGTTTTGATAATGTCATATGTTTAAATTGAAATGCCTGAAGTGACGGTATTAATATCCTTGATTGGTAGGTGCCTTATTTTTGGATTCTTCCTGTTTATTCTTCCTTTTTCTATTCTCGTTGCACAACCATTTAGAAAGAATGTATAGATGTGTTAAATCTGAAATAAAACAACTAAACAGTGAAAATGAAATACCTATTTTACACTTCTAATTTGGCTTGCTGAACATTAAATGGTAAACACTTCATTAATATTAGAACTATGCACATTAAATGTCAGGAAATAAAACTCAAATTTCATACAGAAATAGCATCCACTTGAAAACATTTTTCTTTTTTTTTAGAAAAGGGGAAAATACTTCACTAGTATCAAATGTGTTTAAAATAGCTCTTAAAGAGATAAGGAAGAAAAAAGAATTTTTTTTTAAAAAGATGCTTTATTTCTTCATCTGTTTTTCTTCATAAACTACAGTTTATCCATAAACTTTAGGTTTTTTTTAGTTAATCTGTGTCCCCAGCTGTTAATAAACAGAGAAACACAAATGAACAGGAAAATGTTGTGTATGAATTTTTAATTACAAATATTCATATAGAACTTGAGGCCGTTTCTGGGTGTAAGCATTTTGATTGACGAGGTTGCAAGTGAAAAGATTGGTTTAGTGAAAAATTAGCATCTCGCATTATTCAGGAAATGGGTATGTAATATATGGGCTTCCTTGGCGCATCTGTGGCGTGATCACAGCAGCTTTTAAAGCAGATACATACCTTACCCTGTCAAAATTCTTTCCCCTTCAAGGCTGAATTTTCAGAAATACTTAAATAGGCTATTCTGCCTGCTCGTCTCTTCTTTCCCAAAACTATATAAGTAAAAAGTCCCCCAAAATGGCAATATATTGTATATGGTCTTCCATGCTCACTGCTTAATTTCCTAAGCTTTTATTTTAGACTAACATTGCTCGGGTCGTGTGTTGTACTGACAGACGAGCTCTGCTGAAATAAGTTGTTCATCTGCATGTGTGAACATACACATCTATCAGGGAGTGTGTCCTCAGATTCTTCACAAAGAGTTCTGAACATGGGGAAGTCTCATTTAACTTAAATAGCTTTCACAGTCAGTTTCCTGTTCCTCCCCTCCTTCTCCTTAAATATTGCCAGGATTGATTAGAAAACTCATTTTCCACAGTATATTCCAGATCTTGGATGATTTCATCATAGCGGTGGGATTTCTGATCCGGTAGCTGTTGTGCTTACTGACTGCTCTGTTGTTTGTCAAATCTATGGATTTGGGTATAGTCTTGCTTCTGTAGCAAAGTAAGTACAAACAGCTGGAAGCTAAAATGCTTTTCAGCCTCTTTCACAGGTAAGAAAGGTAAATGCAGATTAGGAGATTGGAATTATAAACCTTATGACTGACTCGTTTGGTAATGACTGGTGTTAATTATAAATATACTTGCACTGCAAAAGTGGTTGCACTAGTTGAAACCAAAGATACAGAAAACTATGTAATAGAGACATTTATGTTTTTTTTCCTCAAGTTTTAAAAAAACGTAAAAAATTTTTGTAATTATTGCAATTGTTTCAAATCCCTTTATCTAATGCATTTTACAAAAGTTCAGGTACTTCCAGTTCAGTGCTATGTGATGGTTGAAAACATTTGAAAGCAGAAAGGAAAAGCAGACAAACAACTTTGTATGATTTGATTACAGTTGCGAACAGCATGCTGTAAGAGTTTTATCTGATGAGTTTGAAAAGGAAAAAGTCAACTGAGAACTTCTGCAGATGGAATTTTTGCCATTTGCAGAAAGTTAATTTTCATTGTCATCTGTAATATTTCAAGTTCATTCTGTTCTGTCCCCTGGTTTTCTTGCTTTTAGTAGCCAGTAGCAATCTTTTGATGCTTCAGTTGTGAATTCACTTTTTTAAAGTCTATACAAGAGCTGCTTTTTCAGCTAAAAGAAACAGGAAAGGAAATTGAGAGCAGATAACACAATCATACCAAATTAATTGTAAATTCTTAAAATAAATGAAATACTGTGGCTCTGTATACTGGAAATGAATATTAATATAGAGTTGGCTTCCAGCCACAGAAACAAAATGAATACTGCATTATTACACTTTCTCACAAGATTACATTGCCTTCTGCTTCAGTAATAAGAGATGCCAAGTATAACATGCTTTAGTAGCACTTCATGCCTGGAAGTATGAACATGAACAAAGGTTAAAATAAGAGCATCTAACTTTTAGTGGAAATAAGAAAATCTTTAATTCTCTTTCTTAGAACTTAAGTTTTTTAATAGAAATCTTATGTGTACGTGCAAGTTGTTGCAGTTAAAACCTGTCTGAATTCCCTGCTGCTACATTTTAATGGAGACAGTGAAATGGAGAGAAAGGGGAGTGAAAGATCTTGGGTGTGGACAAGTGATTAATTTTTTCATATAATGAAACATTTTCCAATCGAGAAAAGGCTTCATTACTCTCACAGTTCCTTAACTTTAACTCACCAGAGAATTAGCAAGGAGGCACAGTTGTATGAAGGCTGTAATTTTATTTTAGTGTTGCCTATCCAAACAGGAATCATATCATCATTTAGGAAGGTCTTGGTTTTCCTTTGTTTTTCCTGGCTATGCAGTCCAGATGGGATAGCTTTTGAAGCAGTCCATTCCTTCAGTTAAATGCACCTAAAACAGACAAGTGCTGGCAGCTGAATGGGAAAACCACACTTAGTTATTATACAGTGCTGGTCATTTGATCAACAACAGGTCAACATTGTTGTGTAGAGATTTGAAAAATGTTGTTATTGCCATCCAATAGCAAGCATTGCAGCCCTAAATAAGGAATAGAGGAGAGGCTGAAGTCATGAGCTTGAATATTTATATCATTACTGAAAGTGATTTTTCTGCCCCTTTTTCTAGCATATTCTATGGACGTGTCTGTGTTTCTTTTGAAAAAGCCAGACTGAAGGTCTACCTTGGGAAGTAGCTCGGTTTGCATTTGGGCAGGTAGCTGTGTGAGGCCTGGCCTTGTGACTGGGGAATGCAGAGCTCTCTGTGCAGCTGTGCCAGAGCCTGCTGCCATCACAGTGCTCTGGCCTTGTGGAAGGAGAGGGATCATGCTCCTACCAATCCCTTGCACCTTTATTTACCTGTTTCCTATAAACTCTAGGAAATTAATTACTTTTGACACTACCTCCTTTTTCTTTTTTTTTTTCCCCCTTCCTAATTAGGTGAAATCATCCAACAATTTAAAAATGATCTGAGAAAATACAGAAAGTTGGAGTGTGAGATCACACATGCCTTGTTTCCATAGCAAAGCAGAGTAGAAAGCTTATTATACATATTATTGGTTTCTCTTCAAGCAAGTTAAGACAGATACACTAATATGCATATGAAAAAAAGATGTCAGAGCTAAACATTCTGGTGAAGATTGGTTTTTATACTGTGCAGGTTTCGATATTTTAAGCTTTATCTTGCTTAAAAAGTCCACCTTTTTGACTAGTTTTCGATGCCGTTTGTTTTCATTCTCTTCCGCAACTTGAAAAGCACAAATGCTTAGAAAGCACTGAAATAATTTTCTTTGCTTACATTTTATTTTAATCAAGGTTTAATACAATTTTAATTCATTTTGTTATGAATTGTTATCTATGCTTTGTCCAAGGGAAGGAGCATCATGGTTTTGTTATCTATTTAGTTCTGTTTTCCTAAATAGGATTAATATTTTTTAAAGAAACCCAGCCTGTCTTTTCCTCTGAATGTTTGTTATAGTGAACATTACACTGAAAAAGATATTTTCTAGTAAGTTCCAGTTACGCCAGCCAAAGAGCTGACTGTTAAATTGGAAGCAGTTTTAAGTGCATATTCAATGTTAGTGCATTTACTAAAGAAAAGACATAATAAATACACATAATGTGCATTGAACCACCAGAAAGATATTTGCTGTTTTAGTGTTCTGCTTTAGATCTTCAGCTTCCTGTTAAGCCACTCAGACATGGAGTGTCTAAGGCATATGGTGCAGGTACTGAACAAACTGTGAAAGCACATCAGTTTTCCTACATGTTTACTAAGAGGTATTAGTAGAATTTTGCTCAGGAAAAAAAAATCTAAAATAAACCTTGCATCCTGGACTTGAGTAAAAATCAACTTCTCTTAATTAGAGGATTTGGGTTCTACAAGGAGTGAAATCCATTATGGAGTCATGCAAGAGCAAATAGGAGCACTGAATTTCTAGCCAGAGAATTTATCACAGTGAGAGCTCTGTGAAAGGACCCAGTTAGTAGGACCTACTTGTTTTACAGAGGTTGCAAAGAATCTATAAGCACACCTAGCGTGCTAAGGCCAGACAGTTATTGCCTGCCCTTTGGAGGGTCAATCTAATAAGCCTTTCCAGTATTATCTTCATTTGTGTCATGAGTACCTAACGTGTTTTATGATTTTTTAGCAAATGTTTTTTTCTTAATTGGCTAATGCAGATGATGCAGAATAAAGTTCTGTGGGAAGGGAGCAGTTTGGTTTCTGCAGAAAGCAGCTGCTGCTCTGGGTCCTGTTTTCTGTCCTGGAAGGTCATGCCATTTTTCAGTAGGATATTCTGGTGCATACTTATCTGGTATATCTCTTTTTTCTTTACTGAGGGAGATGCAGGCCCAATGTGTTTTCTAAAAAGGAAATTGATCTAACCAGCGAAACCAAACATCTTCTTAAAGAAGAATGTGTGTTAAGCTTTTCAATTGCACTTCCAGGTAATGGAGACAGACAGACTGCCTGGAAAATCCAGATACTTTAACATTCTGGCAGTGAATATCCTTTTATATATTCCCTGAGCAGTGAGGTCTGCGAGATTCTGTGCTGTAACATTACGTTTTTGAAACCAAGGCAAAGCCACCGCTATTTTAAAAATGCAGAGGAACCGTATAGAGGAATGCATAAAGAACCATTTTAAATACTGTGCTTCCATTTAAATGAGAATTTGCTAGGAAGTGTTAATGTAAGACTCTCAAAATTGAAGCAAAGAAAAGACTAAATGCATGATTACTATGAGATGAGTAATAGTGTTACTATTTTGATATGTTGTCTTCTCATTCTCCTTTATGAGTGGAGATTTTGCATATTCCTGAGCTCTATATTCAGAGGAAAATGTAATGTGTAAAATTATAGAAATGCCGTGTGTTTTTGCTAAGGGCAGATGCTTTATTTTCAGAGCCCTGTAAGCTGGTACTTGAGTTGACTGTCTTTAGTTGCTGTAACCTTGATGGGTCTCAGTGGGCAAAGTGAGCCATGCAGGTGACCATTGCAGTGAGGGGGGATTGGCTTAACCTTCAGCTGCACTGGCATTATTGCCTAAGGGGCTTTTCTTTTGTTAGATGTAAGTCTGGGTATGTTTTACATTAGTTTATTAAGATAAGGTACTTTTCCAAGAATACAATAGCAGAATTTGGACATACTTGTCTTCTAAAAAAACCAAATAGGCATCATTAGTATTGTGTTACTAAATATAGAGAAATATATGCATTTATTTTTTATTAGGAGTCGTATTTAAAATCGTTTAATTATTTTTCATTTCTGTTTTTTGTCGAGTGGAGGAATACTCCTTGTCTTAGTAACAAGGTTTTTTTACATTATTCTAAAAACACTGCTTTTATATTGTCCTTTCAGGTCATAGTGTAAAATGGAAGTTAAAGTTCCTGAAGCATCTGATAGCAATGAACGCCTCAGTACTGACTTGCCTATTGCATTTAGTGTCCTTATGATCAGATTATAAAAATTATAAGGTATAATGATTTTAGATTTAATATTTGTTGCCAAGTTCTACAGGCGTATAATGGGGTTTATACTTGCAAGTAGATCCATTGGTGCTCACGGTCTAAGTAAACGACAGAAAAAGTACTGGAGTTTGTGCTAATTGTGTGTTGTACAGATGTCTGGATAGCAGGAAGTGTATGTAGAATGAAAGCACTACAGAAAAAGGACTTACACAAACAGCTCTAATATATGTTTCATGTATGTGCCTGTTTCTTTGTTTGTGATAGCATTACAGATTGTGTTACATGAGGAAGAGATAAAACCATTCACAGAGAGAAGTTCTTGGCTTGTCCATCTGTACTCCCATGATAAATGGACTTTACACTATGAGAGCTCCTAACAGTGTGGAAGAGATAGTTAAAAACTGTCTGGCCTTTTGTAGTGTTTTAATTAGTGTCATATTTACTCGTCAAATTCGGTTGTTAGGAAGAACATTTGTAGCTGCTCCTTCTGATTTGTTTTTTGTTGTTGTTTATTGTATTTGGATTGACATTTTGAGTGAGATGAATGGTGAATGCTGGTTACTTTTCGAATCATAATTCAGGGTTTTCTCAGAAATACTACATTTTTAACACAGGATATATTTTGTATGGGTGACTCTGTAAATGAGCTGTATCTGAAATCCACAGACATAGTATGATAAATTGAATATGTATTTCTTTCTTATGGGTAGGAACTGAAAAAATCCTTTTGCTTAAGGTGTCCCAAATTTCTGCCCTTCCAGAAATAGTCTTGAGCTACTTCACTGACTTTCAAAGCCCAATTGTACTGAAGCTCTTTGTGTTTCTGTAATCTCTATCTCCTCACTTTCTTTTGAAGTATAAAGAAATAGAGTTGTACAAATGTTAGCTTGGTTTATGGCTCCTTCTTTTAGACAGGGAGACAATTCATCCATATCCCAGTGATGTTAAAGCACCACATGAGGCTGTTGGTGGTAGTAGGGTTCCCTGGTTGTTCTTTCTGAGCTTGGACTAGCCCAGGTGGTTGAGAATATTCCATTCTTTTTGTTTTCTCGATTTATACTAGGATAATGATCCCTGATGTTTTCTCAGCATATAAAAGATGTGTGGGGGAGACTAGTTGGGAAGCAAAATGAATTTTTTTTTTTTTTTTCATCTGTTGCCTGAGCAACACATACATGTGAGAAACCCAGAGGGACCACATAACTTTCAGTTGTTGGATACAGCACTTAGTGAGTTTTATGAGGGATCTTGATGGAAGGAAAGCTGGCTTTTGTGTTCTCCCTTGTCAGGGATTGTGATATCTCTCTCAGGAGTTACGTAGTTTTGTTCTGTTCCAGCAGAAAGTAAAATTAATGCAAGGTGCTGTTTGAGCAATTTTCCCGTTAAATTTGAATTCAGTAATTCGTTTAGGAAACCTGAGAGGAAGTTGACACTGAAACCAGAATTGCCTGTGTGCTGCGTTTTTAGTTGGAAAAGTAATAAATGTTTACCTTTTGTAGACTTCACTGCTATTTCATCTCATTTCTGTTTTGACCATCTTTTAAATGAGCTTCAGTCAGATTTGCCTGTTTGCTGCTGATCATGTTTGACTGAGCATAAGACTTGATCTGCCTTCTGCAGTATTTCACATTAATTTCTCCTATTTCTCCCCTTAGAGCCATCCCAGTTCTTTTCTCTTCCTTAGGCTTGTGGAATGCCTTTAATATTTTGGTCTTTTTTTAATAATTACAAAATGTTACTTTAAGAATTAAGTTAGGATTTATTCTGCAGTACTGTAACATTTATTGTTGAAAGTCTATTGGAAAAATGGGGGTTTGTTGCTGAGAACTGATCATGCTTTTTAGTGGCTTAAGATACATATGCTTTTAGTAAACAAAACAGAACAGTTTGCTGCTTACGCTGTTTTATCATTTAATTTGCAACAGATGAAACTGGCATGCGTGAAGAGTGAAGCACAGAAAGTACTAGGGGGCAAACGGGTGGTTTGTGATGTGGGTTATTACCCATAAAGATGGATAGAGTCTACAAAACATCACTTCATGTATTAATGCACCAGCTGGAAAAGCCCCCAGAACATGCCAGCAACTGTTCAGTTTAGGCCTTCATTTCAAATGCTGATCAGTAATACCCTTTATGTTTTCTCTGTGCTAGTATAAAGATATATATATATGCATATACATATATATATATAATCTTCATCTATATAAAAAACATCTATAAGTTTTTCAAAATTCACAATACAAAAGTCTGGAAGTAATCCATATGTAGACTGTCTTGAAGGATTTATGATACAGTGTTTTGTTCTGCCGTGTAAACTTAAGTGCCGACAGAAAAGCAGTTGAGAAATACATCTAACCTAGTCCTTCCTTTATCAGTTACACTGTAATCTAGTAATTATTCTGTTACATGTTTTATATATAACAATATAACAATTAATTTACTGTGTAAATTACTTCAAATTTCAAACTATTAAATCCTAACTCAGTACTGACAAGGACCAGTTATGATATTTAGCCTTACCTCTTCAAGGCATTTTTCCTAGCTCTTGGATTTGTCATGGATCCATTTTAACTGTATTTCTATATTGCCTTCTTTTTACAAAAGGTCTTTTGAAGTATGAAGGGAGACTGAGTATTTGCTAGTAAAAATTTGTCATCATGTTCATGTCATTTGTAACAGACTTAAATATTCTGACTTACCTCAGAGCTTTATCTGTTTCTGTTCTTTATATTTTCTTTTTTATGTGGCTGATTAAAAGACAAAATAGAAAAATTAGTGACAATAAGAGGGAAAAACTTCAGTGAAGAAAATCTTTGGTCACAGTATGGATGATTGTGAGCTAATCAAAATTATTCTTTTGATCCTGTTTTCATCTAGAGTAAGGAGTGAGATTGTAACGGGGGGGGGGGAATGCATTCAGAAGCATTCAAAGATGTTAAGCAACAGTAAAAGTCTGTAACCATTTCAATGACAGCAACTGACTATTTGAATTAACTTTGTTTGGCTTAATTTTGGCTCCTAATTATTCCTAACTTACGTGAGTAGATTTCAGTTATACAATACTGCAGGGATTTGTAGCTAAGGCAACTAAAGGAATCATTTTACATAAAGTACTTTTGTTCAGCTGATTAGGCAGGTTAAAATGGAATGATAGAAAATGGGAACCCTTGTTTAATAAGGGCCGATGAATTGTAACCAATGACATGAAGAAATAACACAAGGAAATTCCATTGTTGAAGATTTTGAGAATTTACTGTAACATTTATGTCTTGATAGTGTGATGTTAGTTGACTGCTCACAAGCGATACTCGTGAGCATTAACAGTAGCTCTATAAAAACACAATGCACATTTTTTGGGTACCTTTGTTTTGTCTGCGTGAGGTGGCTTTTCCTAGAAGCATGTTAGCTAAAAATTTCCTTGTTAAAAAGACTTTTAATATATATTTATCTATGCCAATTAAAGATTTAAATGGTCAAAAGCTGCTGTGTTTACTGCATGATATTTCATGTTTTAGACATGAAAGCATTTTTAGACATACATCATCTCCAATATCCCATTTATTTAGAATTGCTGTTCCATGAAAATAGTTGTCAATTGTGCTGCATTCTTAAGATAACCTGGGGGAATAAGAAGTGAAGGAGGTATTGGAATAAAAGCCTCTGGAATCAATTCCCATTTGTATTACTCACACATACATATACCATTCATTAGGAATTAATTTTTGAACAAATTGCCTGCATAGTTTGAGCTTAAAACCAGATATTTTTATTCTTATATACATATTTTGTCAGTGTATACATATATGCTTAGCTAAAATTTCTTGTTTATTCTTTGAGGGTTTGTAAAGTCATGCCTCCTAAATTTGATCTGCAGCATAGGTAGGTGTCACCTTTTAATGATAGCAGACTTACTTCCCTAGACTTAGAATGTTGAATTTTGTTTTACTGTTTTTCAAGCTCAACTTTTTCTTCAGCCAAAGGATTGAAGGTTTCAAGAGTGCTTATTCTGCTTGACAACACAATATAGCATGCCTGCAACCTAAACTACTAAGCCTTGTTTTAGAGCTGTCCGCTTTGCTGGTGTCATTTGAATATACACCTAGAACTTAGTCAGATACTTTAGGAGAAGCACTGCAGTTGTTTTCTGTGTTTGTTGTGTTTAGGAGATGAGAACTTGAAATACCTCTGATGAGGACAATGTAAGGCTTTGATGCTGTTTAAAGAGAGGAAAAAAAAACACCTACAAAGCATATGGTTAAAATGTGTAACAGAAATTTCTAAATTAAATCCCAAATAAATGCTTAAAAAATATAATTATACAATAATAGATCTACATGTGTCTCTTTCCTCTCCCCTTGACAAATTTCGGTTTTCCATGGAAAATGCATATTTTTGATCATACATCTGCTGTTAACATATTAATGCTACACACTTTCAATTAGTACTGCTGACAAATTATTTAGGAATGTCTCTGGAGCTTGTGGAGATGTGTACAGCTTCTCCATGTCTGGTGTTTGCTTTCCAAAGTGAAAGTATTAAGATTTAATTATCACAAGATGTTTGCAGTAGGCAGTGTGCCTTGGAAAGACTGTCAAGGGCATGGCTGTGCATGCCCTCCATGCACCTGTGCAGCAGGACATTTACACCTGTCCCGGGACCCACTGTCAGCCAGGGCACATGCACATCCATGGGGTGAGCCAGGTGATACTGAGCTACAGTGTTCCCATCTGATGGTGAATCCTGCTCTGTCCCCCCACCAGCTAGCTCCTTTGTGCTTTCTCTGGCACCCCTGTGGTGGCTTTGTGGTGGACTGAGACTGGGAGTGGGACTGGCAGGGGACAGTCTTTCACGTTTTGGAAAAAGTTTCCCCCAGTCATCTCCCTGAACCATGTCACCCAGGCATTGGATGCTGGGAGAGAGGTGGAGCTGTCAGAGTGTTTCACTCTTCAATAGATGAAAAAAATAATGAGATCTCTGCATCCACTGAATCTTGGGAAACCACTGTGCCAGTTGAGTGGGCATTTTCTTTTTAAGAGGGAAAACTTGTCTAAATAGTGTCATTCTTTGTTAGAATTTAGTACCAGTTTAACTCTTAACATGATTAATGTTCCTTTGTGGGACTCTGTCACTTAAAATCAGAGTATCTACAGCCTGAATCTCCTTGATTTAGTTATGAAGATGGTGAAGGCTATTTCAGATTGTCTGCAAGGGTTCACAAGTGCAGATACGTAGACTGTCTTTGTGGCTTTATAGGGGTGTGGTTGATTTCAGAGTTGCACCTGGTTTCTGCCCTGAAGAGTGAAACAAGATTTCTCCAAAAGGTTCATTTCACGTATAAACCAGCCCTTTCAGAGATGGTTTAGGAATTTTAGGAGTGTATATACTTTTATAGTATGTAACAGAAATTGCTTCATTATATCTTGGTCCTTCAGATTTTTTTCTTTCACTGAAGCGTCAGAGGAAGATGCCAAAATACTTGAATGCATAAAGTAGCCTGCTTACAGGGGACATTTCTTAATTATCCACTGCCACTGAGTACCAGTAGATACTTCCAGACTCATTGATTAGGATATTAAAAAAGTATTTAACTAAGCTATATTTTAATTTCCGATGTACAGTACTATGGTCATGAATCTCCTTGTATTTTGTTTACTTTTTAAAGAAATTATCATGGAGTGTGTTTCTCCTCCATCTCTTGCTTCTCACTCCACTTCCAGATCATTTACAGAGTAAATCTGGAAGTATGTCTTTTAAACTTTGTCATTCTGTTTCCCTCATTTCACCCTTTCCATCACCCTTTTCTGACAATCACTGCTGCCTCACAAACTTCCAGAGGAAATCATTCAGCTTCTTTTGCATTGTCTTTCTTAGCCTTAGTTTGTCACCTCATTCAGCAAACTCATCACTTCTCACACAAAAGGAGCTTCCTACTTTTGTTCTACTTAAGAAATTTCTGGTTATGAAATCATTGGAAATCATTTTGGAAAAAACACCTGTGAGTTTTAGATGTGCACAGAACATAGGCATGGAAAAACATAATACAGAGTCTGGTGACAAAACCAGTCATATCTTGCCAGTTTATTTGAACAGTGATACAAGTCATAGTACTAGATACTTTAATTTTGCAGCACAGTTATAAATTTTGCTGTATCTAATTGCAGCAAACCTTTTCTGCTCAGCAGTTTTTTCTTCTTGCTGAGCAAGTAGTGTGCTTATGTGAATGATGCTTCAATATATAAACTTGGTTTATGGATGTTTAAGGGCTTATAATTTTCTCTTTAAACTCAAAATTATTTTTTTTAGATTTTTTTTAATGAAAAGATTTTATGGCCAACACATGCCCCATGAGAAAAGGAAGAAGTTACAGATGGTCCAGAGGAGAGGGTCTGTTTCATACATAAAAACTTCATGTCAGCATTTCAACAGAGCATTTTCTTAGGATATCTCTGTTATCACTGACACTTTCACATTGACAAGCATATGGGATGCAGTGCTGAATGTGTAAATTGAAATGATCACATCTAGCATTTCCCTGTACCAGGTGCCAGCTTGCTGCTGCAGCTTTGCACTTAATGTTGAAGGAGGAGTGCTAGGAATAGTTTCATTTGCTAATTACCTCTTATCTCCAGTACATAGTCCTTGGGCAAACAGCTTACCCAGGTGTTTTTGAGAACACCTATATGGACAGCAGGATTGCAGGTGGTCCTGTGGTGACAGTGCAGTGTGCAGAACATGTAAGAAAGCTCCATCCATCTGTGTATGGGGGTTTTTTCGCCCTTTTTTTTTTTTTAAGGCTTCAGTGAAGAAGACAAATTTGCGAGAATTTTTCTGTCCTTATAAAATTTGTCACTGTGAAAAGCAGAAGCCTGCTATTCCACAGCCCAAGAAAAATGTGTGTGTGTTTATTATGTTTGAGGTTTTTTGATAACAAACCTGATTGTCCTGTCTTGTGATTTCAGTGGAAAGAAAAGTACATACGTGCCAGTAAAGAGTTTTGCAAGGACCTGCAAGTTAAAATAAATAAAATGTGGTGGTTTAAGGAAGAGGTAGAGTCTAAATTACCTTTCAGTACTCCTTTTCCAGAATCCGGTTTAACAGGATTACATCATTACTTATAACACTTTGATCTGTCATTTATACAAAAGGGCAGGCTTTCTGAAGCATTTGCCTTACATGTTCTTTTGGGCTAGACTTAATCACTTTCAGAATGGATAATATTTTCTCATTCTTTAAAAATTCACATTACAGTCTTAATAGAACTATGTTTTGAGTATAGAATGGTAAAAGGAACCATTTAATTCATAATCTAGTAATCCAGACAGCTAAATTATGCCTTCCTTTACCTGATATTTATTAAAATGAATCCAAATAAACTGAATTTCATCCAGTTGCCCTTTCAGATCTCTTTAATGCTGTATAGAACATATACATTCCTTACTATGAGTAAGTGCAACATCTGTTTATTTCTTTTTGATTTTTTCCACACGTCTCATAAAAGTTTCAGTTTGTCTTTTTAGGCATTCTATATAGTCTAAAATTCATGATGTTCACTTGAGTATCTCAGTTATATATATATGCCCAAGACAATTTTATTAGTTGCACTTTCACGCTTGTTTTATTTCTTGCCTCTAGTTTGCATGTTAATATTTACTAGCACTCAGGACATGTTATATAGTAACTTGTTAATTAAAAAAAAACAACATACAAACCCCTACACCCAACAAGCAAAAGCAAGAAAAAAAGCCCACAAAAAAACAAACCAAAACAAACAATTGAAAGTGGGGAAACAAAAAGCCTGATGGATGACATTACCAGAATTTGGAATCCTAATGAAGTTCCTTTAGTTAATAATGATATAGTCTTTAAAACCAGTCATGAAGAGTTAATAAATATTTTATTACATAGTTAATTGATAATTACAGAGTCTAACAAATCAACCAGATTTTTCTATCTAGCTTGCAAATTAACTCCTCTCTCGATGTACTCAGATTGAGTTTGTCCTGCTGGAGGTGTATTCAGAAAATATCAGTATTGATCCCATAGCCTGCATTAAAGGATCTCATGTTATTTCCAAGGTTAATTCCTGTATGGTTCTGTGGAAACAAACACATGCATATTTCTGTCTTCGTCTCTTTCATTTCTTCTGTAACCTGTTTGGTTTGCAATGTTACTGCAAGAAAACAAGGGGATTGTATTTCAACAGCTATAAAGATTGTCATTTCATTATCACTTTGAGTAGAACTGGTTAAGGTAGTAGCTTTAGCTAATATGTGAGGCAAAACTGACAGTCATATGTGTATTTCTGGATATATTAGCTGCCTAACTTGTTTCCATCAGGGAAAATAAAGTGCTTTAAAAACCTTAAAAAAATCCAGCCCTTGGTAAGAATTCTCATTTTTCTGAGAAATGATTCCTCATAAATGGCTGAGTTTCTCTGTCTTCATTTAGATTAGAAAGACTAATCAAAGTTAGGTCACATCTCTTTTATGTACAGATTACACTGAATTAATCACTCTTTCCTTTTATTGTCGTGTTCATCTCCTCCTACTCTTGTGCTGGTCCTGGTGTTAACCTTGGAAGGGTGTTGTGGGGATAAGCAGGAACAGCTTGCTGCAGGATCGAGTTGGCCACTCTGGGACCTGACCCAATCAAGCAAACTGAGCAGGTTAACTGAGTGGCATGGAAGCTTGGAGCTCAGAAACCTTCCCATGCATTCCCACCAGCCCATTAGCTGGCATATTCCTTTTTTGCTGCTCCTCTGTCGTTCACTTAAGTTTCGGGAAGAGAAAATGTAATTTTGATAGTAAAAGAGAATAGCTGTGTGCGTCCAGTGAGTTTTATCCACCTCCTGCTAAAGCCTGGTCTTGTATGAGCAAACTGGTTCTGTAGAGTAAAGTTCATAATTTGGGGAGGGAAACAAAAAATGTCAGAAAACTTAATAAGGGAAAAACGTGTCTTGAAAGCTTGGGAAGGTGTATAGTAGAGTGTAGTACAGCTCAGAGCACTTTATGAACAGTTCATTTCCAGTGCTGTTGTGTTAACATTTCTTCATTTTATAAAGAAATAAGTCATGGAATGAAAGGTCAAGTTAATGGCCCTAAAATACAGAAGGAGTAAACACTGGAACCGCCAATGAGCATCCGGAGGTCTTTTCCTTTCACATAAAGATTCTCAAAGAAACCTTATTTAAAAGATAAATTATTTCACAGTCAAGTTATTTCCTCTGGCATTTGTTGCTTAAAATACATGTTCATAGTTGGAGAGTCTTGTCTAAAATCTCAGCAGATACCAAAAGGGTAGTTATGAATATATACACATACCTTTTTGCATCTTAGAGGTGGAAAACTATCCTTAATCTGTCATCCCAAATGGAATGAGGCTGGAAAAATACCTGAGCATGCAATTACTCTATGCAAATTAGGCTGCCTTAAAAAATCATTGTGTGGAGTTTTGTTTCATGGAGTAGATCTTTCTCTTCTCTTTTCATATCTGAACTTTTGCCAAAGTATGTTTCTGTGCACAGGTCTGTTTGCTTTGTTTGCTTGGGGGGCTTGCAATGTCTTGGTTTCTCAATGGGTTCAGTCCTAGCAGAGCTCTTTCCTGCTCTGGAATGGGAATGCTTCTCCTCCACCCCAGCCCATACTCCTGGATCCCCATGGCCCAGTGGCACAGCCACCCCTGTGGCCCTGTGCTGACAGGAGCTAGGGCTTGGCCCTGGTCACAGCATGGTCCTGGGTCACTTCCAAGTCCTGAGAGTGGCAGGAGTGATAGCAGTGGCTGGGTATCAATGGGGACACGAAGGCCAATAAAGGTCTGTCCCTCTCTGTTGCAATGCTTTTTTAGGATGGATCAAATTAACTCTGAAATTAGTTCCTCAGTCTCTTGCCAATATCATAGTTTTTAGGAAGTTTCATTTTTCTGTCCTAAGAACAGGTATTTTTAAATTGTTGATAGAGATGGAGGCAGTTGCTTCATTGTAGGTGCACGCTGTAGGTTCTTAGGTGTTATGGAAAGTAAGATTATGGATGCCATTAGGCATCGTATCGACATTTTAGGTGCCTAAAGCATAGTTATGAGAGACTATGATAGTAGTGTTTTCTAGCTCTTGTTTCTGCTGAAGTGCATGAACCCAAAGGAAATGGGTAAATAGCAAAGACCAAATAGCATCCTGAGCCTAGGAATTTATTCCAGACGTCTGAAGGACTCATTTACTTTGTTCAAGGGGCCAGTTCTTTAGATGACCAGGAAAAACAGGTTTTTCAGAGCATACCTCCGGGCCAGGTAAGGCCCCAAACCTTTTAACTCTGATTTTCATTATAATGGCTTTCCTAGTCCAGACATGAATAGACATCTGGGAAACTGATTTGTTCATCCTGAAACAGCTTGAGGAGAAAGTCAGATGAGCCATTTCTTATATCTTGTCTTTCTGATATTTGTTATAGCAGTTCCATGAGTTTTACTGTGAGATTTATGAGCTCAGGGGGGATTGATCATGTAGAAACAAACTGAATTCAGGGAAAAATGAGCACTTTTACAAAGCCATGATATTTTCACTCTTTTCCAAAACTTGTAATACAAAAAAATGCCTCTAAAATAAATGGGAAATATTCATAGTCAAATACTTTATATTGGAAAAAAGTGATTTTAAGAATAGTATTTATGATTTCATATATTAAGTAGCAATTCCTTAAAAAAAGTTAAAATTTCAATCTTATATTAAGCAAATTCAGTTTCTATATCCTGTAATTTAGATTTACTATTTGTCTTTAGTACTATACTGTGTTGTGTGTTGTAACTACAATATAATGATGAATTGAAAGATGATTTTGCTTTTTCCAATTTTTGTTTTATGCAATGTGTGTTTCTTTTGGTGTTATACCTTATTTTTAGTTTTCAGCTTTATATCATTAAGACTATTTGGAAGAATATGTAGAGGAGATAGAGGTTTCAGCTACAGAAATAAACCCTTCCATTGTTTTCATCATACTGCTATTTCCTATGCTCAATGTGTAATCTCCTTTGTTTTGTCAACAACTAAAAAGTATTTAAGCACTTTATTGTGCAGTTCAGTTCTATTTTAAAATACAGATATTATTCTCAAGTGTTTGCTTACAGTTTCATTAGTCATGTGGCAAGGCATGGCACTTTCTGTGTGCAGCCTGTGCTGTATGATCAGAAGAGGCTCAATTCACACAGAAGGCAATAGGTCTGCTGTTCTAAGAAACACAGAGTGTATTCTTTCACCTTTTAACATGGCATATTTTTTGTTATTAGAGCTTAATGGATCTGAATCTGAACAAGGAAATTGGTTTCTAAAACTGTAGAGGATTTGCAGGTTTGTTTTCCTTACTTTTTCACCTTTTTTTCAGCTGGAGGAAACTGTATTGTGTAGTGCAAGACTTCCAAACTGATATGAAACAGTAATGGACAGGCATTGTAGATGCTAGCCAAAGCAGTAGGAAGAGGATTAGGTAATAAGTAAGTTATGTATATGCTGAATACTTGCAAATATATGAAATTTATACTCTGGAGTTGTATATTATAGTAAATCTTGAATCTCATTTGACTGAAACATTATGCCCTAGTTCAAGAGCTGTGTCCTACTTAATTGCATTTTTTTAAAAAATAAATTTTTACTCTGGAAAGCAGAAGGGAAAAACAAATTTCCACAGTTGTATATGATACGACTTGTGTTGGAAATTGTGAAAGGCAGAGATGCCTCATAGAAGAGTTTTGATGGAAGAGGAAAGTAGCCCTGAGCAAGTGCTGTGAGCAGCCCTGGGGGGACTCCATCTTTAACAAAGGAACAGAGAAAATGTAGCTGCTAGTAACTCTCTGAAGCAAGTTAGCTATGGATAAAGGAGAATCTTGAAAACCTGCAAGTGAACCAAGACAGTGCAAGAGCTAGGAAGGGTTTACTTGAGAAGCAAGATCTACATTTTTGTTTCATATTTTCCTTAACTCTTTCCAATTGTCTTTCCAAGAATTTGACCCTTTCACACGTCTCAATATTTAAGAATGTTTACTTCCCTAACACAGACAGGGAGTGTCCGGGACACGGGACCAACAGCGGTGGGATACATGTGCCGCGAAGTTGCGAAGATCAGCCTGGTGGGAGGAATTCAGAGTGTCAGGCTGATCCCCAGGGACAGCAAGGGATCCGATTTGCCAAGAGGCAGATTGCAGCAAGGCAAGGCATTACTGCAGGGTGGGAGGAAGAAAATACTTTTATGCAGGAAAAAAACTGCAGCCTCTCTGACCGAATAATTGTGTATGAGACTTTTTGTAATGGGTAACATGCAGTTCCTCACATGGAACGCCAAGGATTGTACAGTTTTTCTAGTTCATTTTTGTGAGGTTTGGAATATTTGAAAGGTGTGTGAGGGAGAAAAGCCTTTGCTCACTCATTTCATGTTTCTTCACGGTGTGCTTGAGTGGGGTTGATGCAAAACAAACACACTCATTTAGCCATAGGAACACAATATACTTTTAAACCAAGAGTAAAAACAACTGAATTAGCACTACAATTAAAATATTTGTCTGTAATGTTTATTTACTACATTGTTGATGTTCTGAAGGATGTATGTAAAGCAGTGACGTGTATCTTGCATCTCTCTGAACTGAGTTGTTAGCTGTAATAATCTCATGAAAAAGCAGAACCCTCTCAATTCCTCATTGTCTGCAGGAGTTTCATTTTCTGTCTAATTTCCCTTTCAGCTGTTGTTCTCTATTTCTGGCTTGTCTGCAATTAAAAACAAACAAAACAACTTTTCAGAACTCATGCCTTGTTAATCTGTTTCTTTTGCAGTGTTTCCCTTTGGGGCAATTCTTAATCTCCCAGAAGCATCAAAACGTTCAAGTTAATGTTGGTTTAGTGGCCAGTCTGGATAAGAGAGCATTCTTTAGCACATGTTCTTGTATCTCTTTTTTGTACCTCTTCACCCAGTAGGATTGTGGATTTCTAGAAAGGTTTGGAGTTTGGGCTGCAGATGTGTTCAGATGCTAGTCTCTGCCTCTCACCATCCATTCCTATTTCCTTGCCAGTTCAAACAGCACTTTCCAGATTTTCTTAATGAAATTCAGTTCACCTTAGCCTAAAGTGAGTACTAGAGGGATGTATTAATTTAACCTAGAAACATGATCTGTGAGTTATCTCAGTTCTATCAGCCTAGGTGCTTGTTGGGACTTGGATCCAAGTCACAGGAGTGAAAATTTCTTGCTAGAAATTTTAACTGCAATTTCTAGGCATAGCTGGCATTATCAAAATAAGAAAGAATTAAGTTGTCTCATTACTCTTCACTTTACAGAGGTGAGAAATATGTCAGCACCTTCCCAAAATGAGAAGTCTTTTAAGATTGGGTATATTTTTTTCTTATTACTTAAATTTAATGTGCTCCCCAGGTGCTTATTAGTTTTTGCCTTCTTTGCCTGTCTAAGACTCCCTGTGAAATAAATAAAAAGCCATGCTGTGCATCTGGGGACAGTGCATGGCTCTTTGGAAGTGTTTTGCTCTAGGGTCTCTTCTGCTGTGGTAGAAGTCTCATAATTTGAAATACATATTCTGCATTTCAAACTGTAAGTGAAAACAAAAAAAAAAGACATTGACTATGAAGGGATTTTTTTCATCTGTATGGAAAATGTGGTTCTCTCGTTAACATTGTTAATGCAGTTAGTAAGGAGAGAACCTGGCTGAAACAAAGATATGTATCAGTAAAATTCAAAATAATTGGCATCAAGGTAGTAAAAGAAAATAGTCACTGAGATGTAGCTTATTTTTAAAATTAAGGCTTTGAAGTTTTTTAAAAGTGTGGGTTTTATTTTGACATAATTATATACATGTTACCAGCATTTTAGTGAAGACATCTCCTGAAACAAAACACATCATTTATAAAGGCTGTTGAAAACTCAGCTCTCAAATTATTCTGACTTCAGTGGTATGAATTACACATATAACCAGAGCCTTTAACATAAAGTGACTGTGGCACCGGCATCATCTTTCATCTCCTTTCCCTTCCCTGTCTCGCACTTATTCCATCGTTTTGAAAAGGTCATGTCTGTTAGTGTAAATGGTCTTGTACACCAGTACAAGTAATAGAAGGGAAAGGCAAAGTAATCTTTATTATGGAGAATTATTAATATATGTTGCCTTGTCTATATTTCAGTAATTATTAATTAACTGAACAAATCCTTCAGCAGCTGTAATAGAAAATTAAGATTATATTCATTTGCAATTGAAATAAGCAAGTGTGACCACTTAAAAAAGCATTCTACCCTCCTCCCCACCCCGGACCTGTTTCCAACTTTAGGTTGCCCCTCCCTGTAGAAATGTGGTCCGAATGCTGATCAGTTATGCAGCATGGGTGATCCACTTGCACTGTAAAAAAAAAAAAAAGCAAGCACACACCACAAAACACCTAGCCTAAACAAGGGAGGAGCAGCGAAGATGAAAGCCAAACTCTTTTTTTTCTCCCTTTCTTTTTTTCGTGGTGATGCTCATTTATGCCTGTTGAAAAGACGGACTTAGTCTCTTTAAACTCAGTTTGTAGTTGGAGTGTCAGATTTTTCCAGTGCAACAGGAAATGAGAAGATAAATTGAAGGATAGAACCCATGATATTTTTTACTTCCTCTTTTGGGAGGAAATGAGAGATTTTTATGACTCTTTTTATTTAAGGAGAAGAATAGAACCCAGGTTGGATTTGATGCTATAAGTATTCCCTTGCTTACAGTTTTGAGGTATTATCAGTTTTATAGGTGGATTTAATTTCCATGGAGTAAAATCAGCGCTAATTTCAACATGTGGCAGGCTACTGTAATGTTATTTCTTCTGCTGTTTTACAATTTCTTTTTCTGTTCTACTGCTTGATTACTTTTATTGTAAACCCACAAAACAGCTGGCATAATGTGCAGATGAAAATTACACTTTTACAAGAATGATGAAGTGTTAAACTACTTTTACTCTGACATTTTGGGCAGCTAGATTTTAATTGTTTGAGTAAAGTTGTTAATTCAGCTCAATAAAAGCCATATCCACATGATAGATGTAGATGTCAAAATGCCACAAAGGGTTCCCTGCCTTTGATTAGAAGTGTTACTATGAAGTTAAACCCAGATTACAAGAGCACCTTAAATTCTATTGATTCTGTCATTCTTCTTTCTAATGTGCTGTTCAAAATCAATGTTTAAAAAAAAAAAGAAAAGAAAAAGGCAGTATATTCCCCCCCCTTTCTGGTTTCTCTGTAAGTTACCAAGAGACAGTCTCCGTGTCTTTCGGTCAAGAAGGAACTCAATGAAACAGGGATTTACTCTGACTCGGCTGTCTTGCTTTAAGTTTCATTTTGTTATACATGCTTCACCCATCTTGGGCTGTTGTGTCTGAGCATGTGCTTGGGGGATGCAGCTGTCAAGCATTATTTCAGATAAACAGAGACCAAGCTACATCCTATCAGAGAAACTGTCCAAAAAATCAGATACTGCTTCTTTCGAGGTTGACTTGACTTTTGCTTACACACAGCACAAAAGAGCTTACAGAGAAGAAACACAGTCCTTGGCACATTTTTAGCAGTTGCAAATTCATGAATACTCTATATTCTGTCTTTGTTTAAAGCTTAGTCCTTATGACCTAAGCGTTCAGTTTCTCCCTTCCCTTTCCATTACCTTACCCTTCCTTTCTCAGAGAGATAACAATGATAATTCTCCTATGCAAATGATTCGGGTTTTAAAGGCAGTATTCTTTAAAAACTAATCGGTAGTATTTTAGGAATAAGAGAGGTAATGAAAGAAAAAAGCTCTCAGTGTTTGTGAGAGTAATCCTGCAGAGGACAGGTGACACAAAGTGTTTGAATCTCTTCTTTTTAACTGTGACTTCCAGTGTGTTTTGTTTGAACCTTAAGGGCATGACCTTCTTAGAAGTAATAGTTAAAGTCACAGCTTATAGGATAAATATACATATCAAGCTTTAGCGTTTGAACGCGGAAGTGCAGTTAGGAAATGTGATGCCTACTGTATTGAGCAGAATATTTTAGTGTATGTGATTCTAAAGTTATGTATCTTGCTCAAAAAAATAAAAATCAAAGAATAAAAATCAAACCTTACTCAGCTGATAGTATCCTGCTTACAAGTAAAACTTCTACCATGTGTTTTTCATTCTGAAAAGCAAATATTAAAATGAGCATGCTTAACTTACTTTAGAATTTCTTTTAGATAGGAATTCTGCAGACACATAATGTAAATATTACGTACTGTGATTTGGCATTTATTGTGTTTCAAATTTTCTGCCTCAAATGGATGGCTTTAATAGGAATTAAGATAAAATGATTTTTTTCCCTTATTTAAGTAGTTGCTGGGAAAGAGGGAATAGTCTGAAAATACCATCTTGTAATCATGAATTAGAATGAGTTATGCCAAGTAGCTGTAGAGGCCATTTAGTATTTCAGAAACACAGCAGGGGAGCTTTTTTAAAAGACATAATTAAAAACAACGAATGATATAGGCTGTTATAGATCTTAGGTCCCAGGCTTCCAGAATAATTCTAAATTCCTCTAAAATACTTCTTGCTGTGGATGCCTGTTAACATTTATGTGATATTTCACTTTAGTCAGTATCTTTGAATGGAGAGGTTTCAGTAAGTTGCAGCTATGTTGGTCACTTCCATGTTATTTTGGTTAAGTATTGTTTGATTGATTTTAGATAATGGATCTTTTGAGAGAATATTTGAATTACATTCATGAGTTTTGCTGTTTTGAAAACCTCTGAACTAGGAGAAAGACTACCTTACCAGTGCAGGTGAAGTTACTTCTATTGTTAGAAATGGCAAAGTTGTTCAACTGCCTTAAGGTCGATATTTTTTTTACTAGTTATCAAATAGTACATGAGTTGATTACAATCAGCTTTCTGCTGCTTTAGGTGTAGAGAACCATGCTTTAAAACAATTCTGCATAGGTACACCAGGGTATATCTGCAATTTCATTGTATTATCAGTTTTTACTAGTGACTGTAGCATTTGGAGGAAAAGTTCTTTGCCACTAGCAGTGGAGTTTAATGTGCATCTTTAAAAAATAGAGAACATAACATTTTCAATACTATGATGGTGTTCCTGAAAAATGTTAAATGGAATTTTGAATTGGAACCTTATTCTTTCCTTAGTGAAATGTTGATCTGTAATCAGTATGTAGTGCCCTCTAAATTCCAGTGACATATTCACTGCTGTAGGCGTGGGTTAGTAATGCTGTGACACCGACCACTGGCATCTTTAAACAGGATATCATCTAATACAGTTTATAGCTTCATTCCCCCTACCATTTAATAAATAAAGCATTCAGTGTGTGCATCAGTGCCATCAAGCATGAATACCCTGGTGGACTGGGAATTAAATGCCAAGTGAGGGTCAGAAGCAACAAAGGCTGAATAACACTCAGCAAATGTATACATATTAGGTAAGAAACAGTGCCCCCGATGCAGAAGAAATTGAATAAGCACCTTGCAACTTCTAGACGGAGCATAAAGGCTTCTTTTGTTTGCCTGAGCTGCCATTGTTGGCCCAAGTAGAATATTCCATTATTGGATGAACTGAACAATACTTTATTACAGGTAAAAAGAAATCTTGGGATCCCAAATTCTTCTGTGCTACTATGCAGTCAGGCCTGATCATTGTACAACCTGCAGCCCCT
Organism: Serilophus lunatus; assembly: GCA_013399895.1. Classification (NCBI taxonomy): domain Eukaryota; kingdom Metazoa; phylum Chordata; class Aves; order Passeriformes; family Eurylaimidae; genus Serilophus; species Serilophus lunatus. The sequence goes on from VXBA01004302.1 coordinate 3,398,369, forward strand.
CAGGCCATATGACTGGTAAAATGTATTTTGCAGTATATTCTCCTAAGAGGTCGAAAAACATTCTTGCTGTTTTGACAGATTTTACTTTTAAAATACACTCATAACTTTATATTCTTACTAGGAATAACTTAGTACTAGTTGTGCTAGTTTCCTCCTTTCTAGTAGTTTGGTTTTAGTTCTATGAAATACCCTGCTTTTTCCAATTATGAAATATATATGTAAGTGACAGTATTGTACTCTGGTGGGCCAGCTTGAAGTTACTGCTGAAGCAGCTTTTCTCATCTAATTTAAAACTCTTTTCTTGAAAATATCAATTATGTTTCATATTCTAATATAAAAGTAAAACAATGTATCTAGCAAAAGTTCCCAGAGTTTGAATATAGTTGTTTCTTTCTTGGGTTATATTTGAACAGTTCTCATAAAAGACAAACTTTGTTTTGTTTTTTGGTTCTTCATTATTAGCCTGGCTTGCAAGCCAAGTTTGGCTTGCTTCATATTACCCTGTAGTGTAGAAATATCCTAGAAATATTATTTTTGTTATTAAGAGTTAACAAGATCAAATGCTTAAAAGAGTTACCCTCTTTGCTTTGCTTGCCTTTTGGCAGCCCTAATGAGCCTTTTGGCAGATCTAGTGTAGATAATTTTATTTTAGCATCCTAGTAGATTGTGTATGCAACTGAAATAAAAGGGCAATATTTATATTATGAAACCTTTGTTAAAACAGAAGGGCGAAAATTAAATATGTTACTTTTTGGTAAGCTGAATCATGGGCATTTATTGCTTTGGATGAATAGTAGCCCAGAATGTTTGAGTACTCGTAGATGTCTATGGTCCTGTAATTTTTTTTTTGTTCTCCAATCTTTGTATATAAAAATTAAGTAGGTTGTAATTCTGATAGTGGGCTAGGAGAATAATTGCCAATAGTTAGCAGGAGAAAGTGTGGTTATGACAGAATTTTCCACTCAGTTACTTAAGTGTGTTCTGCACAGAGGCATTCAACTGCCAAAAATTTCTGAATTGCCTGAATTGATGGGAATTAAATAATGAAAATTAAATAAAATTTGTTTTGGAAATAAAAATGGGAGGGGGGGGGAATCAATAATGCATCAAACTCATAACAGGCTATTCAGTTTCTTGCATAGTTTTAGTAACTTATCTCCTGAACCAAACTGGTGGATATGCTGATACATGATACTACACACTTACCAAATTCTGTAATTTAATCCACACTGAAACTCAATAGCCTTTTGCCTAAGATGTTGTAATCTCTTTAGGATGTGCTTATCCATGAAAGTAGAGCCTACCAGCCTGTGTGAGACTCTGTGTGAATGTGGAATTCGGTGCCCTTTTAAGTAGTCTGATGCCCTTTCGTTAGGTAGTTTAATAGAACTGATATTGTAAGGTTTTGTTTCTTTAAAAAGCCCTTGAAATTAAATTAAGGTAAAATAATATAATTAAAACATCATGGTGATTGTTTTGTTCCTACAGGTGAGAGATTTCAGGACAGATCCTTATGAAATGAGAACAACTTTAACTGTGATGACCTCACTAGCCATGAGTTTAGTGCTCCCTTTCTTTCATTAAGATTTGGGTTTATGAGTTTGTGTTGTAAATATCTTCTGTTTTCCTGAGAGTCTGAAAATATACATATAAACTCTAGAATTGACAAGTATGTAGTGTCCCCACTAATTCCTACCTCTGTTTGTATGTTCAGAGCTAACAGAAACATAAACAGGTGTAATTCTGGGCAATTCAAAGCTTTCCTGTAATCTTTTTTAATGCTCTTTATTTGTGAATTGGATAACAGCAAAGAAAAGGTTGAGCTATTGTCTTGATTATTCAGCAGCACAGTGTCTTCACCCAGAGCTGAAACAGATTTTCGCCTGGTCCTATAAAAACAGTGTCCAGTGTTCATAAGTCTCAGTAGTAGTTCTGAAGGTTTGATTCATGTGTGTAAACCCAGTTATTTGTGTGATACTAACAAAGAGTGTTTAAAATTATAATAAAACATGATTCCGATGTGATTCGAACTGCTCAGTACCTAAGCAGGAAAAAATCCTCTGGATTCTCTCATTTTAATGATTCTATTACCAGTGTCATGGAATAAGTGAAATCTGAAATACAATTATAAGTCGAATAACTGAAGTATCTGGAATGCAGATACTTTATATTGGAAAGTAAATTCTCAGAAACTATGTAAAAAGGTCTGACTATTTTGAATCCAATGAATAGTTAAAAGAAAAAAAGGTACTTGAAAAAGTAGGAGTAGAAATTAGCAACAAATTACCACTTGGCTGGAGAGAAATGCAGACAGCAAAATCATGCAGTAGTTATTTGTATGTATTTGTGAAGTTCTTCACTGATTGGAAAAATCATGTGGATCTAACATCTTTTGTGGAAGAACAACATCAGGTTGAGCTTGTGGACATGTCCCCTGTCCAGCTCTATCATGCTCCAGTGCCTCGCACAGCTGGACTCAAATATTCTTTAATGTACAAGGAAACTCTGAAGAAAGACTATGAAATGTATTTTTAAGCTCAACAACTCTAGGTCAATGATATTAAAATGTGTTCAATCTTCAGTCAGAAAGACCTTTTCCTCTTTTAACCTCTCCAGTCCACTTTGTATATAAAAGAAGATGCCATTCTTTGAGCATTTTTGTGAAGCTAATAACTATAAATAAAAATATAATTTGCGTGGATTCTCAACAGCATACAGTTTGACCCTATTATCAGACCCCTTCATCTATCCACATCCATTTTTACCTGCGGTTGTTAATTTGTAAAATGATAATTAAGAATATTTTTTTTTTTTTAAGTTGTAATGAGTGTATATTACCACCATAATGAACATTTTCAATTTGTGCTTGTATGGTACAATTTCTTCTTAGGCATCCTATAATCTCTACTTCATTATCCAAACAAGATTTCAACTTCCTTTTCAAGTACATCCTCATGATTAATTGGGCTATTAGCTGGAAGGTACCTCATGCGACTGAAAGGGTAATGTAGCACTGATGTTTTGGGATGTGTGTGTTGTCGTCCAGAGACCAGAAGAGGCACCCTCAGGATTATGTCTATTACAGACTTGAGATACGCTGTTCATACTTTAATAAGCAGTTGGAATGGGTAATCTGGTAATGCATCATTGTAAGTAGTGAGTAGTAATTGCTAGAAAATAAACTGAGATGTTACAAAATAACTGTATGCATGCACTTGCAGATTTTCCCTGTAGTTCTGGAGTCAGGAATTCAGGCAATCCCATTTGAAAAAGTCTGTTTCTACTAAAAAAATTAGAATAAAATAAAGTAAAATTTGTGACTAAGCTTTCTAAAAGTAGTGTTCTGTCAAGATTGATAGCCTCTGGCTAAATTCACATTTCTTGTGAAAAACAAAATAACAGTTTTCGCATTCATATTTTTCCCTATTTTAGGAATAATTGGAATGCCCATACACACATTTTTTAAAAAAATTAATAACGTAACAAAATTAATGTGTCAGTAAATATTTGTGAACCACCTTTTATTAGTACCTTTCAAAATACTTGTGTTTGAATTACATAGCTATAGCTACAAACTATTCCAAAATATTTTATGTGTTAAATAACTAAGGAGAGGTAATTCTAATAGTCTTCATTATTTTTTGTTTTTAGACTAACAAAACAGCTCTGAGGCTGTCAAATTCTCTCTCCCCAAGAAGTAACCTCCTCAGATCCTGGACTGACTATATTTGTATTGCTTGTCTTGTACAGAACTTCAGGGATTCATGTTTATACGTGGCTATGCCACAGCATGTATCCAGGGTGGACTTCGAATTTCAGAACTGATCAGAAGGAACCACTTTTGTGTCCAGAGGGCAGTGAGTGTTCCTCTTTTCAAACGTGCCCAGCTCCTTGGGGCTTTGTCTGGTGTTCTGCTTCCATCTGCCCTGTGTTTGTGAGCACAGTTACTAGTGAGCTTCTCCACCCTGTAGGTACTTGCACATAAATCATCTCTTCACCCTCTGTTGGACTGATTTTGTACCTCTTGTAGTGGAAATTCATAGATTCTGAGCCATTTCTGTAATGTTGTAATGGACGTTTATCCTCACAGCCTCCAGATCCTCCCTGGAGACCTCCCTGGAGACCTCCCTGGAGACCTCTGCCACCTCCCACACACAATGTGGGAGCCTTAGAACCTAATGGGCTCCCAGCAGAGGACACCCCTAAAACTCATTCTCCCTCATTAATATCCGAACACCTGCTCCCTCTGATCAGAAACTTCACTATGGATCCAAGACAACTTCTAGAAAAATTCTATTGAAAAAAAAATAAAATTTTACAGTAAGTAAATTGCTCCAGCCCCTGCTGCCATCCCTATGTCCCCTCATGCTCTTCCAAGGCAGCAGAAATCTGGCATCTCAATGGGCCTGGCCTTATTTTGCTGTTGATAGCACCGTTTTATTTGTCTCCATTTAACACTAAGTTCAACAGCTGCCTGAGTACACTGTGGGATAAAACTGAGCATGCCCAGAGCTGCCCAGGTGTGTAACTCACTATTATATTGTGCTTCCTCACCCTCCCTCAACCTTGAAGACAAGTAGTATAGTATTTTACAAGCTAATTGTGCTTGATCATGCTGAACTGTAAAACAGTAAACCATAAGCACTGATTTTGAAATCTGAGCTTAAAGAACAAGTGGTTTAAATACTGACAGACTTTGAAATTGGAGCCGAACAAACAGTTTTGCCCAGGCACACAACCTGGAGTGCTGCATTAATTCACCCGATCTGTTCTCGACTGTTCCCTCCCGAGGTGTTGGGGGCTCTTGTCTGTGTCATGCCAGCTGGTGAGGTACACTTGTTGGGTTGAGGATGGCTCCCGGCCAACCTGCATCGCTTCCAAACATGTTGAAGTGAGTAAAATTTGGATTTGAAGTATTTAGTTACTCTGAGCCAGCTCTTCAAGGTTTTCTTTCTCCCATCCCCAGTGGCAGCCCCTTTGTTTTTTTTGTACTGGAAGATGCAAAAATTGTGGGCTGATGCTTTGAGACTTGAGCAAAAGTTTCTGATGAACACTAGATGATCAGATGATTTTCTAAATGCTTATGTTACAGTTCAGAAATCATTTCTTCCTAAGCACCTGTACTTTTAGACAGTAGAGGCTACTTAATAATTTGGGGATTTTTGATTTCTTAATACTTATATGGGCTTTTGTTTTGACTCTTGGGCTCTCATTAGTTTGGCAGATATCTTGCTCTGAAACTGTGTGATGCCTTCCTGGAAACAGAATCAAGTCATACAGAAGGGACCGTACATATCGATTGAGATACTCTATTCAGTTTGGTTTTAGTTTTGGCCACTTTTCTTTGGCTATATACGTATGTAGCTGATCTTTGCTTCTTTTTTTTTTCAGTATCAGTTTTTATCAGTAAGTAACTGCTAATTTTGGAAGCCGTAATCTTTACACATATGCATTATTGGCATAGGAGTTTTGGAGATCAGACGTTCAGCCTTGGTCTTGCTTAACCTTAGATATGTGATTACACACTCATAAGATCACTGTGCTCCTTGTATATTTGGTTGTAGCCTCAAGGAGGGTCTGACGTTGGCCAGTGATCTGACCTGGAGTTGTCCACTGCTAACCCACTGAAAATGAGTTTTTCTGGGACTTAGTTCTGAGTTAGCACTCAGGACTACTTGCAGGCATCTATTTTCACCTGAGGTCTGGAAGTGTACACTTGTTCCTACATTTAACATTTATCAGAGGTGAACCTGACAGGAATGCTTCTGTTTTGGCCCCTCCCAGCTTTTACACAAAAATACTCCTATGCAGGCACACTTTACAAGGGAGCTGGAAACTTGGAGAGTGTCTTCTGTGCTTGACAGGACATGAACGTTCTCTGATGCCGCCCTAAGGTCGAGGCTGAAGGGGTTTGCCAAGAAACCCTGCAAAATGCAGTTCTACAATAGCCTGATGCTGATGTTAGATATGTATACTCCAACCTCAATCAATTAAATTGTCTTAAAGCACAAGGGCCTGGTGTCAGTGATCTCAAAAGAGTGTAAATGCTTCTAACAGGACTCTCAGCTCTGGTCGTATTGCGGCTCTGATGCAAATAGCCTGTCAGTGATCTGTTCTAGGCCAAGTTACAGCTCCATTTGTAGCCGTAATTATTTCTCCTGTCCTAAAATGAGTAAATTCTCAACTGCTTTTGGATTACAATTTTATAGTAGGATTCTGGAAGAACCTGGTACTGGGCACTCACAATTGTATTTTTGTGTTACCTGGGAAAGGCTAATTAATCCACATATATCATTTCCATGAAAAACAAATGCTGAGTGGTTTATTAACCTTTTGTGTGAGGATGGAAACAGAAAATGTAGGCATCACTATTATTAATTACACCCTTCCAGAGAGATGGGCAGGGAAGAGGTGGAATTGCAGAGTTTATTATTTCTCCCCAGTAAGAGTGCCAGTGCCATATACAGAGTTCATTATCAGCTTCTGCCCACGGGAAAGTAGGAGAAAGGAAAAAAAAATCAAAGTCATTCATATCTGCTTAGCAGTAGTGATGTCAGGAGTTGGAGCTGTTTTTATTCATCTCCCAGTGCCTGGGCAGGAACCAGGCAGGTGGATGAGGGGCAGGCAGAGGCCGGGCAGGGGTGGGTGGGCACACCCCTGGACACCTGCAGGTGCTGGAGTTCCCTTGCAGGCAATTCTTGGGTTGTATTTTATGTGCAGTATTCAAGCCCTACCGGTTTGCTTCCTCTAAGAAAGAGAAGTTGCGTAAGCATGGATTTGGTCTGGAACAAAAGACTGTGAGGTAGTAAATTAGCTTAAAACATGAGGGCTGTCCTCTGCTGGTGTAGAAATAGTTTGGAATTTATTTTTAATTTCCGTTTATTCTGTTCATTCTGCTTCTCTGACAACTTTGTTTAAAGTTATCTAGGAGGAGTGAAAGTGGAAAAATCTCTTTTTTCTTTTGATCAGTAACTACGTTTTTTTATGTAGGAGGATGGGACTAAACTGGTTTTAAAATCTTGCATGACCTGGTCACTAAAACAATTCAGTTTTTCATTCCAGAAAATGTGCTTTTTAAACATGCCCATTTGTAATGTAAACAAGTTGGATAACTTAATTTACTTGGCAGTAATCCACAAAATGGGAAGCAGTGCACGTTTAGTTGAATTCCAGTCCATTTTTTTCCACCAAAAAGGTCCAACACAAGAGTAAGATTTGATATTCATCTAATTTAAAAAAAATTAATACTTATTTGCCCTTTTCAGTAAAATAGAAAAAATGTAAAAATCATTGAAATAACATTGAGTTGGGTAGATCTACAAATTGACAAATGGAAGTGCAAATTCAGTGTAAAATCTGTGTTTATCAGTATGTTTTGTTAGCTATCACTGAGTTTTATAAAAAAATACAGATATAAGTAGGATAAATCGATTCTCTAAATATATGTTTCTGGCAATTTGAATAATTGAACTTTGATTTAAACAGCAGTTTAAGTGATTCTGAACAGTTTGATTTACATTCATCCTTTCTGTTTCCAGAGGTATGGATGGCGGTGGCTCTGCATGCCACCCATTCTTTGCTTATGCAGTTATTCCTTGGATTAGTGTTTAATTATCATCTCCAGTATGCAAACAAGTACAAACAATACCTATCATACATAGGAGAGCTGTGGGGCAAGGAAACCAAAGACCTCTCTGAGCTTTACTCAGGGTTTCTACCTACACGAACATGTAGAGCAGAAGAGCTTCTGTCCCTCTTGGGTGTCTGAGGGATCTCTTAGACAATCCTGTCTCGCCACTTGCTAAGGAATTTCTGAGTAATGCTTGTCACAAGAAGGGATCGCTGTTATCTCTGTTGCTGTCAACGTAGCTCCCTGGAGTCCTGTTTTCCTGTCAAGTGCCCTTGGGAATTTGCTAAGCACTGTGGAAGTGACCTAAATATCCACTTTCATCATGCAATTAACATTATAACTTAGGCTTGGAACATGCTTTATTGTTTGGTGGCTCTTTTGACTTCACCTTTTAGCACCCAAAGCTAAAAAAGACCAGGGAATGTATTTACCGGTAGACTGCAGATTTACAGTACAGAAATAAAAGGAAAACACTGCTTATGTCTACCAGTAACTTAAACTCCAAGAGGCTTCTTTTGACTGTTTCAAAGTAATGAGATTTTTGTGCAGCTCCATGTCTGGGCATCAGCCTTGCACACAGATACTGTGAGGCCCAAGGTTTTCCTTCGTGGAGAAAGACCTGTATTTAAGGATTGAGAGTCAGACTGGGGGATGCTAATCATATTTACATTCCCTTCCCCTCTCCAGATTTCTGTGAGTATAACTTAATTAGTAAGTTGATCTTAACCTTTTATTGCTGCTGCTTAATTTTTAGAAATGCTAAGAACCTTTGGGAATGGTTAGGTGGAGCTATTCCTGTCTAGACAGTAAATATAGCTTAATGACTGTCCTAGTCTTTAAACAATCTTTAACTCATTGTGAAGTACAGGCTTCCCTATGCTTAGCAGCTCAGAGGACACCTTCACCATCCTGACCATTTTGCATATAGAAAAATACAAATTGTTTAAACAAATATGTGTATTTATTAGCAACAAAACCTTACTCAAATCTTTAAATGTGCATTTAGCATGTCAGTTTTTACTAATGCTCAAATGAGTCCACACAGGATAGTAATCAAAGCCTCTGAGATTGCATTGGATTTGTGGAGACTAACCCCAGTTTTGGCTTTCAGGGATAATGGGATAGTGTACTATGCTTTCAGCACCTGCTGACCAAAATATGGGAGTTAATTTAGCATAATCCGCAGAGTCTGCTGAGTTATTATGGACCTCTGTGTTTCAAAAGGCACTGTTCTTTATGGAAGTTTGAAGCCAGACATCAAAGTACTAATTTTGGCGGACACTGAATTTCACACAAATTCTGAGGGAGTTGTCAAAATGTGAAATCAAACATCACAGAGGAAAAGCAACCAACTGCTAGTTTTAGTTACTTTATTCTAGTTTTGTATAACACATTTGTGATGTTGCTTACTGCTGGCTGTGTACTCTTTTGGGCATGAAGATGGCCTTGATTCTTGTCTCAGGCAGTGTTTCTTCTCACTTCATCAGAAATTGGTCCTGATTGACAACAGACATTTGTGTTTTTAAACTGACTGTTAGAAATAGTTACAATGCCACAAAGAAAATAGGAGACATATGTCCCTAGAAGTGTGTAGTGAACGTAATCTATTCAGAGGAGTAGTTCCCAGTGGGCTAACAGCAGGGAAACTTAAACACATGCATCAGAGGATTCAAGAGTCAGCCTTCATCTGTTTATCCTAAAAGTGTGTGCTTTAAAAAAAAAAATCATCATCCATAGAAATCTGTCATAATCTGTTGTGGATTTTACTCAAACCTTTGCAAATAAACTTCAGCAACTCGCTTTGCTGAGATCATAGATGGTTGTGTCTGTGACTGTCTGCTAACACTCAAGATTAAGGTGCCTAGATTTATGTGTAAATTTATTTTTTAATGTAGATTAAAATGCGAACAAAGTGTGTGCTGTACTTATTCATGTTCTATTACAGCCCACACAAAGAAAACAGGGAAGTTAAGACTCAAGGTCTATTCTATAATTCAGGGTTTTTACTGAAATTTGAAGGCAATTTAAACCACCTACTTATTTCAAAGGTAGTATCGATAGACCACCTGCTGTTGACATGCACTAAGAAAGATGGAAGGATGTAAATGAGTTTTAGTGATTTGCCTGCCTTTGAATACAAATGAGACTAACAACCTCCAGTCCTGCACTCTGGCAAGCAACTACCAGAGTGTTTTCAGCATGCTTTAGTGGAAAGTGAGTGTTGTCATCGTGAATTATCATTAGACTTTGTTGTTGATGACTGCTTGTTAGCAGTGGATAATTCAAGTGTGATTCAGTTAGAATGTTTCAGATATGTCACTAACTATATATTTTGCAACCTGCATTTGACAAGGAAAACTACTTTCAGCTGAAGCTTGGGAAGATTTGTCTTACCTGCACGTTGACAGATGTGTGGTGGAAAGTGAGATTTAAGCTGAATTAGCCAAAAGAGAGAAGAGAGTAGAAGGCTGCTTATCCCAATTCTGTTGCCATAAATCTAATCTTCCAAGCTCAGTCACAGTTTTCAGTGGGTCCAGGGAAGATGTGTACACTTGTTGAACGGTTATCTGTGCTTTTCTGTTGAGAACACTAGGCGACTCGGAAGTTAGATCAAAGATTACAGAAATGTCTGTAAGTTTTTCTTTTAATGTGGATGTAGAGGCCTTTGTGTTGAAGACATTTCGTCCAGTGGCCTAAGAAAAAACTAGGAAGCAGATGATTCAGAGCAGGAAGAGCTCAGTCACTTTTTGGGCTGATGAGATAAAAATCTGAACAATCGAGACTGTCCCTTTGGAATAGCTCGGCTGGCTGCTGGGGGAGGTTTTTGGACTGATTTCCATTCATTGTTTTCAATGACCCTGCTTGAAGAGTCTGAAAGACGTTTTTAAAGTCAGCACCACTTCTTTCTTCACTTGTAAGTTTTCAAAGTACTCTGCTGTGATTTGTCTTTATGTTTGCAAATTGCCAGTGGCTGTCTCCTTCCATAGCATCAGCCATCCCTTTGAATATTTGCAACCTATTCCTTGTGTGTGCGTGGTTTCAAAAGCAACAGTTGTCACAAAGAAACAGGTTATCCTGAACTACAATTTTCGCTGCCTTCAGAATCATGCGTCAAATTGGAAAGTAAAGGTTCAAGGATGATTTGATGCCACCATATACTATCCTAATGTCTTCATAAACTGATCTTAAGAGTTTAATTCAACACTATAAATCTTCCTAGTCAAAGAAATGTCTGCTTGTCCTTAAATGGGGCAGCTACTGTAGCAGTAATTTGCTTATGAGATGCTTTTCTTTCTGGAAGACTTAACGTGTCTCAGTTTCTATCAAAGGTAAATCAATTTCCTGTGGAAACTGGCATAAATCAGATTGTTCCTTCATGTTTTGCAGTGTTTGTCAGAGTTGCTGTTAGCTATAGCTCAGTATTGTCTCCTGATGAATTGTAGCAGCGGATGAACAAAACAATATTAATCTGTTTTTGTTAATCCTGTTTTGTAATTAAATACATCTTTCATATAAATCCTGTTAAGATTTGAATGAAAGGGGATTTGTGGAAACATGACTTGCTTTTTATAAGATAGTTTTAGGATTATGAAATGAACACTGGGAAAAAGAAAAGTTTGACTTGCTCACAGAGTAAAAGATTTTCTCTTTGTTATTCTTGCTTTGCTTCTGCTATGAAAAAAAAAAAATATAAGAGCATTCAAGCTGGGTTGCCTGTGGTTTAACTCTAATTCTATAGGCTGCACACTCTTTCTCCCCAAAATCCCCACAGCAAGTGACCTTGTCAAACAGAAGTGTGGAATAATGGGAGGCAGCCCAGGGACTGTGGTTCATTTACAAGCAGCTGTTTGCTACTGTCAGAACAAAGGCAAATCAAAGTTGCATTAACGGGGTATGACAGGCACAGTGAGCAACTCCCCAACAATGTTCATCCTCTAGTGTTGTTCTGGTTATAATATTGGTTTGCCTGAAGGAGAAAATAGTCATAAGGTCAAGTCTGACATCTATGTTTTCAAAGCCTTTCAAAATTGCACACATTATTCAGCTGATCAACTATTGATGTTTTTTTAACAAAATTAGCATAACAGCAAATAAATAAATATTTATGTGCATGCTTGACTTTTTGTATGACAGTGAGAGCCACATAGAGAATTAACAATTATGTCTTCACAGGAAGATGTTTGCAGTCTTGTCTGGCCTTCTCCTCTTGTCTGATTCAGCCAGTCCAAGAATCAAGGCAATTGTAGCTAATGTGGCTTTTGAATGTCGACATGGCATCCTAGCTAGTTTAGAGGATTTCTCTGTCTTCTGAATAGCTTTTGTAGTTTACTGCTTGACTGGAACTTTTCTCCGTACCTTGCAAAATACCACCAAATTGCCTGCGCTAAAGAAATTACATACATGATGTACAACCTTCCTTGAATTTCTATTAAAAGTGTAGCCTGAATCCTGAGAAACATCATGAGCAAGGTCTGTTTGGCTTATTTGAAGCCTGGTAATGTGTAGTTAGTGGAAAAACTCAACACCAGTAAGGAGCACAAGAGATTTCTTATGAAATAGTAGAATTTTGTAGGCAGAAAGGGCCAGAATCTAGCCTATGAGCAAGCAATACTCTCCAGCCATTAACTGAATGGAATACACAGTAGGTGAGGTTTGAGCCATGTGAATGAGCCTGTTGCATAACTTGAACCTGTACTGCTCAACTCAGTCTGTCATCCAAAATTATGATGAATCAGTTAGACTTGCTAAGAACATGTCTGAGAAAGGCTTAAGAAAGGAAATTCAAACAGAAAGGGCAGGAGAATTGCTGGACGTGAAATTTATAACAAGGCACACAATAGGCAGCACATTTCTCAGTGTTTATTGTACCTCACGTAGGGTGATAAAGGCTGAAGGCAAAGTGACTTTAACAGTCCCCAAAGTGCAGTATTCCCTGAGAAATACACATTTTAAAGTGCCTTACTGCCATTATGAAATTTATAAATAAAAATAAGGAAAGTGGTAAGACTTACACATTTATAGGGCAAATGGATATGACTACTACCTCATTAACAGCTGATCAAAAAGATCTATCTATTCAATAAAACAGCAAGAAACTGTCTTTTATATTTAGCAAGTATTTTGCTATGGTATAAATTACAGGGAGGTTTTTTTGATAGTAAGAGAGAGACTAGGAACAGGAACAAGTCTAAAATGCTTTTAAAGGAAAATATATTGCAGTTTTAAGGCAACTGTGGAATACATTTTGGTAAGGGCATTTGACATCTGCTATATTTCACAATTCAGATACGATAAACTCTTTTTGAATTTAACAATTTGAAGTGCAGTTACTTCATTTTCAGCCTAATTTGCAGTTTAGTTAGGCATATTGAGAAGGTGCCTGTATGAATAATGTGGATAAAGGCCGATTAAGATACGGCCAGTGTATCTCCTAACCTTTAGAGACAATGTGCTTGAATTCTAAGCGTTTAGGGTGCAGCTTTAAAAAGTGCAGTGGCTTGCATGCATACAAAGTTGTACTGACAACATCTTTTGAAGTGCTAACATGAATGTGAATTCAACTTAATTTATTCTCACAAACTTGCAGTTCTAGCTCTATGTGTTACAGTATCATGTACAGGTGCCAGCCAAGATTACGGCTCCATTCAGCTCTACTCATCCAAAAAGTTCTATATTTATCAGCATGGAGAGCTTGTCGAGTTTCCTCTTTCACTGCTGTTATCAACTGTTTTGAAATATTCAAAACCTTACGTGATACTGAAAACTTACCCAGTGTCCAAAGCACACTGTGTATTTTGAAGTGAGAAATAGAACTGTACTTGTATGCTTGCATTTAGCTTAGCACTCAAAATAGAAGAATGCAATTTGCATAGGAGATTTGGTAATACTGATTTATTTCTTGGAAAGGTTCAGATTTCTTTTACCGCTCTAGATGTTACACAATGTGCAGCAGTTTTATGTCATCACCTTATAGTCAGTATATCAGTAATTAAAGAAATGGAGGTTTTATTTTGTTCCGAATCAATCTGTTAGACTCACATGACAATATCCTTTCAGTTAATGGTCGTACTCTTGCTGGGAAAGGAGGACATGTTGTGCATTGCTTTGCTTGAATAGTGCTAAGAGACTAGCAGATGGTCACTTTCCAACTGGTTTGCGTTGAAAAAAAGAAATTAAAATATTATAGTGCCGGGGAGAGATGTTGTAATGTGTCCCTTTCAAATTAACAGGTCGTTTTTTCTACCATTTTATGATTGTAAAATAGCTCAATGTCACATAAAAGGTTAAAAGCTGGAGTAAATGGCATCATGGGAAATTTGAAATAAATAGGGTCTCATATGGTTTATGGCTCTATACTTGAACACACAAGGAATATATTTCTTTCCTTGAAAAGGCGTTCTGTAAGAGCGTACCATGTTAATGTGAATTGTGGTAACAGCAGATTCTATTTAAAGTACTTTTAATTCACAAGTTAATTTTTCTTTACTAAATCATTCCTTTCTAAGGCTACTTTTTCAAACTGTTGGCAAGCCTAAGAGAAAACGTGGTATTCTCAGAAAAAAATATGGAAGCCACAGATTTCAGTTCATTGAATTATTCTACTGATGTCTTAGTGGTTACTTTTCATAAAGCACAGACCTTCATAACTGATTAAATTTTAGACTCCAAACTGCCAGGTATTTCATATTAGTGCCACATTTGTTTTTTTGTGGCAAAACTGCCTCCTCTGTGATATTCTACAGTGTCCTAGTTCCAGCAGCCCTAGTGAGCAGGCTTGAACAAATTTAGCTCCTTTATCTGTTCCACTGGCTGTTTTATTGCTATGCAGGGGAAGAAAAATGATGGGAAAGCCCTTGTAAAGCTTCTCACTAGCTACCTAGGTGAGATAAACCTTGTTTTGTCTTCTAGCATGTTGTCACTGTGTCTGTTACAGAGTTAGTATCCAAGACTAAGAGGGAATGATTAAAATTGTAGTCTAAAAATGGAAGCATTTCTGATTTATAAGTCTGTAAAACTGTCATGACATTGAGAAATGCTTTGTCTTTCAAAATCATTAGCAGTGGTAACCTTGAAAATTGTCATTCCCATGCAGAAAGGATGTTTTTATGTTGAATCTGATACCAAGAAAATTTTCAATTTTGCTTTGGACTGGGGATTGTGAACTACAACTAATCCTATCATGAGACTGGAAGGAGAGCAGGGAAAGAAGGGAGTGACTGGAACCTTGTCCTGTATCCAGAGTTTGTTGCTCAACATAAATTTTGGGTAATTTTCACAAAGAACAATTCTATGGTTTGCTGTTTTGGAGTTTCAGTCTTGTCCTGCTGTCCCAGAAAGAGGCCTACGGATAAGTTGCCTATAAATGAGCATCACAGCCAGTTTGTTTCACAATGCCTTTAATTTTTTATTTCTGTTTTGCTTCCAGTCCTCTTTGCTTAATATAGTTGGTAATCTCTGAGGAAATACAGAACACATTGCTTGCATTTCTTAGTAGAGGAATATCAGTGGTAATGGCAAAAAGGGGCTGTTCAGATAGGTGATGAAGCCTGAAGAGGTAATTTCCCTAAAAGCTAGCTTAGACCAATTAAAATTAATAACCATTTGTTATAACTACAGCATGAGAGTGTTGTGGATATTTTTGCATGATACTGTACAGGGATATATTAAAATTGCATTTGAGCTCAGAACTGTTGGGAAACTGCCTATCTACAGTTTAATGGTACCACGCCCAACCTAATAAGCCAGGCTGTGGCGGCAGTCAATGGGCAGCTCAGCGCTGCCCTACAGCACAGCTTTTCACCAGTTTGAAGCACAGACAGTGAGCTGAAGTTTGCAGCAGCACAGGAGGCACCATCCCCACTGCTGCCCTTTACATCCTGGCACAGACAGAAAGAGATGAGATCCCCTTGGCTGCCACAGGTACAGGACAAACTGCCTCTGTTTCAGTTCATACAGTATGAGTAGGAAGCTGGTTTCAGATAAAGAATCGATTTTGCCATGCAAAAAGTCCCCACATGATAGCAAAGTTTATTGAAGTCCAGAATTTAGTGTTGTGGAGAATAAGAGGTTTGAAGGCTTTTGTTCAAAATTGCAGGAGTCTAAGCAAAAAGGTGAAGACAAAAGATGATGGATAGAAACTGCTCAGAAGACATAACATTCTAAAGAATTGACAAATCAAATTGACCACCTGGAAAATTGTTCAGAGGAGAAATACCAGGTTGTTATGGCTTCCTACCAACGAAAGAGACTGGGGTATTTTTTTCACAGTGGATTATGATGGATCAGGTTCTGGGTAATATTTAACTCGTTCTTCAGCATGTTGTGTCACTGGAAAAGCCAGTGACACTGTTCTTTAAATCCTGAAGGATGTACAAGTCTTGGAAGATAAAAACAGATTGTCACAGAGATGTTTAGCCCTAAAGGTTCCAGATCACTGAAATTTAGCAAGAGACATAAAAATAAACTAGTTTCTGTCATTGTGCTCAGGAATCCAGACTAATTTTTCAAATAAGAATAAAATAGTTGTAAGAGTGCCATAGTAAATTATCTGTAAATGAGCTAAAGGCCTTTTTTCTTCTGATGGATGTACATGTATATTTTGCAAATGAATGTGTTTATACGCAAATGGCACAATCGTTTGCTTTTCTGTTTTCTTTTCTGAGGGAAACCCTTATATATCTTTTTCTTTTGGTAAGATGATTGAGTTTTAGAGGCATATACAGCGATACAGATAGTAATGCACATTATTGTAATCGGTTTTAATACTCTATAATTGTACCTTTTTAAATTATTTAGAAATAATTATTCCTATATGTGATTTAGGTTTTATAGCCATAAGAAATACTTGGATTAAAGAATATTTTGAGCATATAGGAAGAGGCTGGAATCCGTATCAGCCTGAATTAACTCATGATGGTCTGTTCATATGTATTGTTTTGGAATAAAGATCAATTTGCCCAAGCTCTCTTAGCTACCAAACACCTGCATTGTACTGCCTTGGAAGAGGAATATGGAAGGATTTGGGGTTGGGTGTGGAGGAAGATTTATTTTTCTTCGAGCCTGCTCTGCAACAAGCATTTGTTGTTTTTTATACATTGCGTGTCTACGGATACCTTGAACAAAGGGTTTTACCAATGTCCTTAGTTTATGTTAGAATAGTTAAATATTACAGCAGCAAAACTGTATCTCACCATATGTTTTCTTGAGATGTTTCGTTTATATCCCAACTGAAAAAAAAAAAAATGGCAGTTGCTAGAGTCAATAAAACTAAATAGCTTTATCTGAGTAGTAGCGGAATAGACAGAAGAAAGCGCTGTTAGCATGCTATATCCCTCTGAGTAGTGGATAAAAATAAATTTGTAAATTGCATTTACCCAAAAGCAGTGTCATGATACAGTTTGTAAATTATATAGTGGGCATCCAGTGTCCCATTGAAACTTGGATCCTGAACTGAATCCTTTGCATTCCTTAAGTACTGGAAGAAGCAAAGATCACTGGAATGGCATACAGCAAAAAATGTAAATCACAAGGGTTTATCAGTGTTGTTACTTTTAACATGTTTTGTTAACATAAAAGTTATAGAAATATATTAAAATTATTTTGGTAGTTGTTGCTTGGAGTAGATTAGGAATGAAAAGAAGATTTATTCATTGATGAAATAGCAAGGAGCCAATCAAGTAGTGGCAGCAATTTCAAACAAGAATCTTTGAGAAATCTTTCTGGTAATCTTTTTCTCTCTATAGTTCCTAAAGGGAGTTTTTATGGTTGGTTTTTTTTTCCTTCTCACAATTCTTCCCTATGTCTCTGGATTTTCTTTTGCTTAAAGTCAGCTGGGAACATTATGTACTTGCCTGTTGTTCCTCCTGTTTCCTTACTTTGAAGATACTTCCTCTAAAGCCTGCTTCAGGATTTCTTGAAGAATGAGATAGAGATACTAATATAGCTTTTCTCCCTTCTTGGCCTTCCTGGTTGATGTTGAAGTACTGAGAATTGCTTATGCTCAAGGTTTGATGTGTGTCCAGCGGCGATGTGCGATTACACCAGAAAAAGAAGGAAAAAACAAGTTTGGATATGTTTATAGAAGGTAATTAACATTGCAGAGGAAAAAGACAATGATGCATAGAGCTATCTGAATGACTTGGCGTGGAGTCAATTTTTAATCTATTTTGTTGTGCTTTTGAAAGCATTTATTTTGTGTTGTACTTCCCTTTCCCTCTTCGTGTCTTTCATAAGTAGCTTACATGTCTATGAGTGAAATGAATGGCTGATTCCTGCCTCCAAGAAGACGTGCTCAGAGGAGCAGTTAGCACAGGGGAACTAGAAATACCTGGGACTTGTGACCGGCTGTGACAACCAAGCTGAAGATGTTAGCACCGGTAAATTAGGAATGCCTTTGTGGTAAACACAACTGTGTGGCATTGCAGTGCCACGACGAAGCCGGCGGTCCCGTTTCTGAGCGTGGCATTGGTGGCGGTGTGTGAGAGCTCATGGTCCAGCACCGTCTGCGGGCAGGGGCCGGATGGCGCCCAGTGCTGCCGTGCGCAGCCCCGCTCAGGCAAGCCTGAGCTCCCTTCCTGAGAGGAATAGAAAAGCCACTTTCTCAGTCTCTGACCAGAATGCATGATAAGGCTTGATGTCAGAAAGGGCAAGATTGGGCTCACAGCAATTATGGCAGAGGCATACTGGTTTCCTTGACAACCAGATTGAGGATTCTTTGTGATTTATTATTTACCACTTCAAACTCTCATTCTCTGATTTAATTAGGGAGAGGGATTTCCATAAGTCCTCCCTTCCAAATTTGAATACCCCCTGCATTATTGCAAAGACAAGCTACACCTATCCCACATTGATGTAACTCTAAGCCAGCTACAAATTAGGTTTGGCATTTAGTGTTTGAAATTTTAGGCAGGTTGCTCAGACAGCAGATAACTGAAATTCAATAGATATTATGTTGGGTAGTGACTTGTTAATCTGCACTTACTAGTAAGGATAATAGATGTCCTAACCCTTCTCCCCTCTTTCCTCTCCCTGACCCTCGCCCCAGGTTTTTCAGAGGCAAGGGACTGCAACAAGTGATACTTTTCAATTGTCCTTAGAGCTGTGGGAAAGATAAAGTACTATCTGCCAGTGCCAGTTTCCCTTGCTTGGGCAATTCACATTATTTTCTCCTTGAAGTCTTTATAAGCAATACCTCACACTACTTTTGTGTAAACAAAGAGTCTATTTTGATACTTAGGAGGTTTTCAATACTACTAGTTGGATAGCTATTTGAAACAGAAAACTTAGCCTAAAATTTATTTAAAGATGGGAAGTACAACTAGTCTGCTCTCACTTCACAGGTATTTCAAATATGTACTTCCCATGTTTATAATTCATTGATTGAATTGTGATCTACAGCACCTGTTCTAAATTTAGTAATTCAAAATAGAATTTTGAACGCAATAATATATATAACAGAGGTTTTTATTGAAATGTCACTGACAAATTTGAATCGTTATATATCAAGACTGAAATTGGGTCCTCCAAAGGGCATTTTTTTCTTAAAGTACTTTCCTGAGTTGCATATTTTTTATTTTGTATTCAGAATGAGAGGTCTGCTGCATTTAATAAAATAAAAGGAAGGTCATAGAAGATCACTGGTTTTCCCATAATGTGTCTCAGTAGATGACTAGAAAAAAGGTAATGTTTGAAATGGATTGAGGATCTTCTGTGCAGACGCTATAGAAAATCTGTGTCATTTTTTAATTATAGGGAGGAATTCTTGTTTTAATTGTGTTTATTTCACTACATATAGTCTCCTAGATGTACCACCCCTGTTCTAATTTCAGAAGCGTATACACATTTTGCCATCTTCACCTCAGGGAGTTCCTGAAATGAGTCAAAAGGTGTTGCTCTTCCCATGGTGGGCTGAATGTGAAGCTCATTGAGTCAATAAAAAAACTTACAGTGACCTAAACACTCTTGTGTCAAGTCTCATGCTCCAGTGCCCCATTAGGCTGTAGAGGGAAGCTGGCTGCTGAAGACGCTTCTTTAAAATGGAGTAGTCTAATGAAGCTCAGTGATGCATTTTTTGTTAGAACAAGAATATTGAGTGTCCAGGTTAAAGTCTAAAAAAATCTGTCCTGCACTGATTGAGGTTAATGACAAAGTTCCCAATGATATTAGTGGTGCAAGATGAGAACTTAATTGAGGTAATTAAGATTCTGCTTACCTAAAATTCCCTATTATTTTCAAGTAGATAAAGTACTACAAAATTGCTGCTATGAAGAGTTGTATAATGTTGGGTCTCAACAGATCCTTCAGAGATGACAACAATTCAGTGGGAGATACTACTATTTATTTTGCATTTGACTGATAAAGTACCCTTGTAATCTTCTAGAGGCTTGTGTATGTGAAAACCAATGCAAAAAACAGGATTCTTTTTGGTTTTGGAGTTCAGTCATTGCCTTTATTGTATATTTAAAGGTAACGTGGGCCATACACTGCTGAATTCCAGTAAGGTTCTGGAGTTCAGATTCATCAGTGGTAGAGATAGCACTGCAGTAGTATCATGGTATTGTGTAAGTTGCAGAGAATAGTTTCATTAAAGGCAGCTCATTTTGTGGTACTACAGGCTTACTAAAGTCATTGTTTGGACCAGAAAGAAATGCAGTTTGATTACTGACTAGAACAGATAGGATATCCGACTTTAGTGCCTTCCAGGGAGTCTAAAGGCTCTGTTATAAATGATTATTGTCAGGATGGCTAGTTTAAATAGTTCCCTAACACCTGCTCATTCCTGCCTCCTTTGGACACCCCTAACCTTCTCCTTCCCTCCTTGGCATCCCCAGGAGATTAACAGTTCCCTCCTCAATTACACTGCCATAATGGCTGCTTTGATCATGCTTTCAGTTCGATCTGGAAATTATCTTGGTTAAGAAAACTCACCTCTGTAGAAGAAGCAACCGCGTAAACGGATCGACAAGCAGAGTGTCTCTGTGGGTGTGAGCGCAGGCTGGCTGTGGGCGAGGAGGCCGCAGCTCCTGGGCAGCCCAGGTGTTCCCTCGGACCCAGCAGCGAGAACGGGAGCCGTCCCCTCTGACTTGCAGAAGCCATCCGCCTCTTTGTACACCTAAATAATGTATCAGAAGAGCACGGTGCTTTCAGTAGGAAAGTGTCATTTTAGGTGGTGTGGAAAAAAGTGGAGCAATCAGATCTTCTGTACTCCACAGCTGTCTCCTCCTGAAATACTTCCTTTAGATACATAGGGAAAAATTTTTTTTAAAATAAAACTGTGACCTGGGACAGTGAGGCACCATGCAAAATACATTAATTACTGAGGGGAATTACCTTCCACATCTATAGTAATGGTGCAGCACTTCTATCTTGCTGGTTATCGAGTTTATACTTGAGCACTTAATAATGATTTTTTTTTCCCGTGCTTTGGTGCAGAGCTTTTCTAACTCTTGCCTTTGTTATGGGTTGTATTAAGATCAATGAACAGCTTTGGAAGCACAGTGTTTCAGCCATTAGATATGTACTTCTAAATTGAAGTTATCAGCAAGTGCATGGTTTTCCTTTCTGTGTTTTGTTAGTGTCTATTCATCCCTTTTGCTACTTTGTAATGTAAATAGTATTAAATATGAAGCTCTTATTACATAATTATGGGAAATTGTTTACTTTCTGTATTAGTACTCAGAGATTTCAGGGATCCTGATTTTTCTTTTATTTCATTTGAGCATTCATTAGCTGGTTCTTAAAAGCTGAGAGTCTTCTTGCTGTGCACATTGTGACAGTTGGTGAGGGAGACAGACAAATTCCAGGACTGAAGACCAGAATTCAAACTCAGAAGTCCTGAATTGGAGTCCAGGTGGAATTTAATTATCCTCTCCCTTTATCTCTCTTGTCCTTCATGTTTCCAATGAGGCATATGGATATGCAGCTCCTTTTATAAGTGGTGAACAGCAGTTTGGCAGGGTAGAAAAGGTGCGTGGTTCTTTTATTTACTCTGGAAATGGTACCTGTGATGCCATTCTTACTCCCTTGTTGCCCCAGAAGCATGTTAGAATGTGTATATTCCTTAGGAGGTTTTTTTTACATACCTAGTCATTTATAAAAAAAAATGTAATAGTTTTCCTTTTTTCAGGGAATTTATTTTTCAGAGGATGCTCTCAAGTACCTATGTAGGATTATTTCATGATTCACAGAATGTGCCAGAATCTTAAGTATGTTATACCATATGTGTGGTACATCCCTCTCCTCTCTATAATAGTCTTTCAGAAATGCACAAATATTTCATAGCAGATAAAATCATGAGAAAGCCTTTCACTCTGACAGGTATTTTACAGGATTGGTCACTACTCTTGTTTCATACCTATTTATGGGAACATTTAAAGTGATGGCACATTTACCTTAGAGTATATGAATCACATGGCTCTTCTTGTTTTCAAAAGGTATGACTGTGTATTTTGATTTAGCAGTTTCATGTACGGAATCTTGAGCCTTTATGTTTCCAAGGGTTCTTTTTACTTCTGAGTCCTCCTGAAATGTTACAGAAGCTATACTGAATGAGAAGGGGGTTGCTGTGCTATTTGCATACTCCTAAGCACTCTTTAAGCAGCTTGCTGTTATTAAATAAAACACATAATTTTTCCACTGTAAATTATGGTGTGACAATTGACTCCACCCCATCATTTTATTGAAACAAAAGAGAGAATATGAATTCTTATATTGTTTCTTGGTTCCATTTCTAATACATGTATTTAATTCTGTTTGTAAACAAGAAAAGGCCTTCTTTGTCATTTTACGGCTGTGATCTCAAATATTGCCATGTGGTAGCAACTGTACAATAATTAAATCTGTGATAATTTTTCAGCATTAGGGCTGCATTTGGTATTTTAAATTCTGGCACTGGTAGAATAACATTTTCTTTAAAATGAGCCAGAATTATCAGGTAATGAGATGAAATGTTTTACTTCCTTGCATAGGTTAGGCCATAGCCAGTTTAAGAGGGTGATGTATACAGGACACCAGTGGTTATTATTTGCACCCAACATGTCGCCTACTGGGACGATTTGACTTTCACCAATGCAGATATTCTGAAGGAAAAGGATACATCTCTGTATGGCTTCTATCAACCTCTGAGGTGATAAGGCTTTGAGTTTCTTAACGACAAGAGTAAAAGCTTATTTCTCTTGTCAGCTGGTCACTCCGGATACTGCTGATGGAAATTCCCCGTTCTTCCTCTTCCTCTGCCCCTCTTCAACACATAGTTTTCAATCAAAAATAATTGAGATAACTGGAAATATAAATTGTTGTCAAAATACATTTTGGTAAAAACTAAAAGAATATTTATTTTTATTCTGCTACCAGTATCCTGTGCAGAGGAAATAATTCAGCGGGAAATCCTGTTGACACAACATTTCTGACACATCAGCCTTTGTGTCTCTTACCTCCCTTTTTTGGAGATTATTTCTGATTCAGAAGCTTCTCCTTCCTGACAGGTGGTGTGCTCAGAGAGTTCACAGTTGGTAAACTGGAGATAACCTCCAGGAGGGGGGGTTACAAAGATGATGGGGCTTACTTGCCTGGAGAAATTCTGAAGATGCAATGTATTTAATGGCAAGAAAGAAAAGGGTAGAGTGCTTTCTGTGAGCTGGCAAAGGATCAAGTGTGTATGATGTGAAGGAAAAAAGGAGATTCTTGCAGCCTGAGAACAGACATCTGGCTGACAAAAGAAAAGAAATATCATTGGCAGATGAACACTGTTTTAAACTGGGATAATTTTAGATTAAGAGGGCAAAGTTTTGCTCTCATGCATAGAGCTCCCACTGAAAGGGATGGGAAAGGTGTATGCATATGAGAATAAAATGTGGTTCTAAGTGAGAACTGAAGAACACCTTTTTTATATATGATATTTAGACTTTCATGTTTAGATCACATGGTTTCCATCTGCCATATGTAGACATTGCTAAAATGCTGCCAGGAACCAGGCTCTGGTTTGGTGACTTTCATTAAAGGAATTAGTGGTTTCTATCCAGTTTCAGTGTGGCTGGATTTAAAGTGCAGAAGCCCATTTTCACAGTTTAGCATTAATTAGCACTCTAATGGCAGCCTCAGCAGGCAGGTGAAGGATTAAATGGGCATGAAGACTGAACTATCTCTCTTTTCCCCGGAGTGGCGATTCCTTCAAAATAGAGTTGGGACTTAATGGCCTAATGTGGGGATGTGTGCATTGCTGCCGTCTGGGCTGCTCTTGTTCCAGGTGATTAAGGACTGTGATCTACGGGTCTGTACATGAAGCACCCACCTCTGTCCCCTTCTCTCCTACTATCATAGTGCACACACACACAAACACAGAAACCCTAATGAAAACACCATCCAGCCCCCTCCCTCCCCCAACCCCTCTAGTCCTGCTGCCTCAGGGAGACACATTCTTGCCCTTCTGAATGAGGGGTGAGAGCTGTTTAGGAGAATTTACATGAGATCCTTGCCAGCCCTGCACAGGAAGGATCAACGTTGTTAGATTAAAAGGCTGAGATGCTGCTGCTCACTTTAGGTTTTGCTGAATCATTCTACAAGGTGCAGAAAGTAGGTAAGCCCTGCCTTTTTTTTGTTGTTGTTGGGTTTTTTTGTTTTGTTTTTGTTTTGCTGAAGAGAGCCTCGTAGGGTTATTTTTGAGAATTGCATGGAGTCTAGAAAACATAGAAGGAAAATTGTAATAAGTTTCAGTGAACCTGGAAGGCAGGACCCATCCTGGTGTGAGTCAGAGGGTGTAACTCTGGCTTCTCTCTGGAATTTCATTAAACAGGCATACATACTTTATGTTTATGTATACTGAATATTAAGTATATAATTACAGAAAATTACTTGCAATTGCAATTATGCTGCTCACAGTGAATCTTGAAAAACATTAAAATTTGATGAAGATTTTTAAAATTTTAATTTTTTAAAACACTATATCATGTCAAATAAAAGGTAAAAATACTTCTCAAAAACCTTTATTAGTTATGTAATATTTCTAAAAGCTTTTATGGATAGCAATTCATATTTCTATTTTATGAGATAAACTTCTAGATTTTAGTCAAGTAATTAAAATAAGAAACGTCTGAGAAACAGAATTCTAGAAACCAGTGTTAAGAATCACCCTTACAGCTTATTCAGTGAAAAAGTTGCTTTGCCTCAGCGTAATTTAAATAGTGTAGTCTGTTCCTTCGAACTCTTGTGCCTCTTTGTTAAAGTTCATATAATGAGATACTTTCATGTACCTTATTTTGAGTTAATCCTACTTTTATGAATGAGTTTAAAAAAATGAGGAAGATGTCTCTTACTAGAAAATAGATTTCCTTCACTAAATAATCCCTTTTCTCTCGATGTCCCCTCCTTCCAGCATCTTAATTGCCAAGAATGAGTATAAATGTAAAATGGCAGAGAATACAGCTGTAGGAGAATATTTTTGAAATGATCGCTTCCTGCCTAATTTGACCCCGACCGAACAGCGGGGGTTTGTCTGCTGGGCTGCGGCGCGGGCTGGCTGCGTGCGGCTGCTGGGCTTCCCTGAAAGAGGAGCTGAGTGCTGTGAACTCCGGACCTCTGTGCAGTGTCAGAAGCTCTTACTGTGCCAGTGTAATCTTTTAATAGACATGCTTGCCAGAATGACTTTTTTTTTTTTTTTTCCTACAAAGACAGAATGAGAAAGCACAGTTGTCATTTAAATTGCCTCTGTCTTTGTGGTAGTTGGTAGTGATCTGTTGACCAGGATTGGATAATTTAAAAGCTGTTTAACAAAATAACATGCTTGTCTGTGTGAAATATATACAGTGCTGAGAGATGGGGGAAAAAGTCTCCTTTGACAGAGTTCATGGGATTCTTTAGAAACTGCAGGATTCTGAGGCTTGTCTGTGGAATTATAAAAGCTTTGTGGAGGCCATGTTGAGCATTTGCATGATTTTCTGACGGCGAAGTATGTTCAGCTGTCTCTTTGCACCCTCCTGTGTGTGCACGTATGCACTTCACTAGAGATGTAGAGAATTCTCGGCACAGTTTTCATTGGGCTTTGCTTTTGTTAAATATATATTATTGAAGTGCTGCCCAGGATGCATCACTTCATCTTGTATGTATGTGTTGCATGAAATGGTAAAATAAAAGAGATTGGGAAAGAGACAACTGTAAACATTCTGTTTGAAAAGATGTGCTCTTTTGAAAAGACCTTTCTGTTACAGCCAAATACCACAGAAGCAATATTTTCTTGCACACAGAGACATACATATTTTTTCTGCAGAGATTTGTTTCGGATTCTCAGTTCTTCCAGTATCTGCATTTTTTAAATAATTTTATATTTCCATGTTGACTTTCTCCGTACTTTAAGTTTTAATCAAAAGATCCTCGCTTCTGATGTAGAGTACTGATGTTAGCCTGTTTACATTCCACTGTTTCTCCTCTGTATGGGGTGAGCATTCAAATGTGATGGTGCCTTTTTGCTTTTATCTATCAAACTTAGCATACACTCTTATTATTGACAGCTCAAAAAGATGGTATGCTAGTGGGCAGGATGCTGTGAATTATTAACTTTTCTTTGCGCTTTGACAAATTTAGGTTATCTTTGTAAAGACAAATAGTTTTTCTGAAGGAACTAAGACAGTAGGATGGTAAAAAAGGCATTGCAAACTTAAATTAGAAATTTCTAGCCAAGTGTGAATTTATCATATTTCTGAAACATGATTCTGAGTTATGGTCCTTTCATAGGACTTTTATCTTTCATTCTATAGACTAGAGTATCACAGGACAGATTTTTGTTTGGGATGTTTCATTTCAGTTTGTTTTTCTAGATGGATTTATCAATAAAGCATTAAAGAGTGTATATTACCACTAAAAATCCCCTCTACCTTTTTATCTCAGAAATGCAATTTTGCAAGAGACGTTTCTTTTCTTCTTTCAATAATGAGCCCGCATTGAACTAATTTGTGAGCAGATACGAAGTGCAGGAAACATATGTTTGCCAGGAAGCTTTTCTATAATCAAAATGGTCAGCAGGACAGAAACAATGTTCTTCTTCTCATTAGGTATTAATCTTCCATTTTTGAAAAAAAAAAAAATCTAATTAATAGACACAATCAGAGTGAATCAGAGACAGCATATGCTGTTCTTGGTAATAGACGCTTACTCGAGTTAATGTTTAGGTTGTGCGGGAAGCTCCAGCCCAGGCACCAGAAAGGTCTTTCTGGGCGTCACACGTCAGGAGTGGTGTCATCCAGGGCACAGTTTGCCTTGAAGTAATTAGCAGGAAGAGGAGGAATGTTAATTTCAGCTTCTAGAGTACAGCCAAACAAAATAGGTTTGTTCAAGTAAGGCGTGCAGTAAGGCAAGCAGCAGCTTGAATACAGGTTGGTTGGAAAATGCATTATTGAGACTACGCATGCGGAATTGCACTGGAGATCCAAAGTTACTGGTGACAAAAGTAATTATTGACAGAGCCACCTAAGTCTAAGAAACTCTGGAATTATGATGAAGCATTCAGATGCTGGTTGCTCAGACTTCCATCCTGTGGCAGTGCATCTGTTTATCGGGAATTATCTCCTGAATGTAAATGAATTTCAGTCGTTAAGTCTTTACACCTGTTGCCAAGAGGTATTTATTCCAATTGCTTCCCTAAAGCACGGGGAGTTATCGCTTGACGTTTTATAGCTCCAAAAGAAGCTGTCGTTTCAAAATCATTTGTTCAGAGAAGAGAAAATGGAGCAAAACAGTTCATTTTACCCTAAGCACTGCTATTTGGCAGTATTCACATTTGCACGGCACAAAGCTGCAATATTGATTTTTCGCTCACAGGGCCTCCCACAAGTTCTTTCTTCGATTGTCAGGATTGCAAGATGGATTGAATTACACTTTGGTTGTTGATACACTTATTTTTTCTTTGTGGTGATAGGAAAAAATTACAAATAAAGCTTCAGCATAAAGATCACAGCAGCTCTGCTAGTGGACTTAAAATTTATTTATTTTATTTAGTTAAAATTCTTTCTGTGCCATAGGGATTCCTTAGAGCAGCATTCCCACCTAACATAGACTGCTTTTGCTTTACTGCTTTCTGCCTTTGCAATGTAACACGTACATTGCAATCTCAGGTGTTTCCTCTGTTGCCTGTGAAGTGATCTAACCTTGCTCTAGTATTTTTAATGTTTGTCCTAATACAGAACTTCTCATGGATGCCTGCAGGGGGAAAAATTTCAAGATAAAACACATTCATAGCTCTTACAGTGGTTGCCATAGATGATGAAATAAGATTTACAGGCAGCTGGTTTCTCTGTAGCAAGCTGTAGAGGTCTTGTATTTGAATTCAGGCTATTTCCTAGCAGAAGTGGAGATTGCTGCAGGATCCGCAGTAAGGATCAGTGCCCCTCACGGCGAGCTCTGCGTGGGTTTGTCAGTCCTGGCCTCCTAGCTATCCATGTGCCTGAGCTGCTACTGCACACACACTGCAGCTGTATGTACTCCGTGCCCCCGTCCCTCCCCTCCTGCTCTGGTGCAAACACCTCTTTGGACAGCCGTAGGTGCTGTTTCCTTCCTTGCCGATCAAAACTCAAAAAGTATGGGAGGGGCAGAGTCCCCTGTCCTGTCTGTGGTGTGCCACGTGCAGAGGAAACCCTGCCTGAGTGCAGGAGATTCAGGCACCATTGCTGCCAGTTGGAGGGATGAGCTTTCTGTGAATGGCATTAAATTTGACAGGAGTGGTAGGATGTAGGAATGGCAGTGACTAGCAGCATTATATTTGGTCCCACCGCGGCTGTCGTGATGGTAATTAATCAAAGGAGCTGCTGGATGCATGTGTGGTGGGGGCTCTGCATGTACCCCTCTCTGTGCCCATTTCACGCCCTCACTGAGCCGTGAGCAGCTTCTGTCCTCATTGTATTAATTTGCTGTATGGGAGGAACATGTAGGGTGTTGATGTAATGGATTCGTGTTTTAGCTCCTTTCAGCTTTCTGCTCTTGACACTTCAGCAAGTCTCTAATAATAATGTTTGTTATCGCTCATGGTAAGTGCAGCTAAACTGGCAGCCAGGAGTGAATTTCAGATGGAACTCGGTGCTTTCCACAGCAGTATGGCATA
Source organism: Serilophus lunatus (assembly GCA_013399895.1). NCBI lineage: Eukaryota > Metazoa > Chordata > Aves > Passeriformes > Eurylaimidae > Serilophus > Serilophus lunatus. The sequence continues at coordinate 3,427,081 of VXBA01004302.1, forward strand.
TTCCCTTATGAACAAATACTGAAACACACTGTCAGTGTAATGGTCCTCGTTTCATGTAGGATCCACAATATATTAGGTAAAGGCAGACCTGGTCGCTGCGCTCTGGCTTTCTGCTTCCCCTTCTGCCAGAGTGAATCCACGTCCAAAGAACTGGTCCTTCTGGAACTCACTGGTTCTTCTGCAGTAGGGTCAGAGCAGCCCCTTGCATAAGTTCACTGCAGAGGTTGTATAAAGGCTGGTGCTGGTGCAGGTGCAAGAGGCAGGGGTGTGCAGGTAGAGGAGAGGTGGATGGGGAGATCGGCTCTAGCTGCCAAGGAGCTGCATGGTCGTTATAAAAGGCACCTTTTCTTAACAGATAATCATCTTCATACAGTAGGAGTTTTCATCCTCGGATCATTCATTCAATAGAAAAAGTGACAGCCTCTGGTTCGTGTGAAAATTTACTATCAAGGAGTTATCTCAAGTTGTTGTTGATTTTTTTAGATCTTTACTTCCTTGCCTCTTCTAACACATCATAGTTTTTAAAAAAAGTTTATTTTCTTTGCCTTCAGAACACTGTAGAGCTCCAACTTTCCATACATAGGAGCTATTTCTCTTTGCTATCACAACTTGTCTCCAACAGCTTGCACTGAAATATTAATGGCCTTGTGCTACTATATTACGAAGACATTTTTTAAAAATAGGAAATATCTATAATTCTACTGAAAATTTAGGAAGGATATACTGTTCCAAAGAAATAGGATTTTAACACCACCATCTTACCCAGCTTGTCTTCCAAAGGCAGTAATGCACACAAATTTGTAAGAAACAGAAATATCTTTTTTTTAATAATAATCCATCAGTAGCTGCGTACAAGCAAATGCAGTATACAGATAGGGGGTTTTTTCTGGTGTAATACATTTTTTGCATAAAGAAGTGTCTCTAAAAGACTAAACATCTGGATGAATAGCCGAACCTTGTTTTGTTTCTGAAGTATTTTATGGTGCTTCATTGGAGAAGTTACTTATTTTTAAGAATTCTCTTATGTAGGAAAAACATTTTAAAAATGAGAATTCCATGAAACACATGTATCATTTTTGGAAGGAATGGGGAGATTTTATATAGTACGCATCTGCAGTTTGCGGTACTGATAATTTCTATATTTTTTCAAAATCTTGTCTATATGTGGTTTAATTTATGTAAAAGACACAGCGAAGAGTGCTGAAATTCAACCAGGTAATGTATGAGCATGTATCTCACAAAATACCTAAGCAAAAGCAACCAACTCTTCCTGGAGAGAGACAAATTAAGAAGGACTAATGAAGTTGGAAATTGGAACTGTGGCTTTAGGGGTTTTTGTTGGGTTTTTTGTTTTGTTTTTTAAAATCACTTCTACAAATCCTGCCTGCTCTTCTGCTTCCTGCTTTCAGACATAGCCTGTCTGACTGTGCCCAAGGAGGGGAGACAGAAGCAGAGAGAAAAGAGCTGGGAACTGGGACATGCAGTGTAGCCATGCAGACAAGCACCACTGTCTGCCCAGACCAGGATTAGAAGCAGTGAGAAGGAATTTCTTCCTTTCCCAGATTAAGGACACAGCAACAATGGTGTAGGTTAGGGATGTGACAGTTCCATGAAAGATGCTTCACTTAACATGGTACCAGGCCGAATTATGGAAGGTGCACTTCTTCTATCACACTGATAACAGTTAATGCAGTTCCATGAAAGATGCTTCACTTAACATGGTACCAGGCCGAATTATGGAAGGTGCACTTCTTCTATCACACTGATAACAGTTAATGCTTATGTGACAGAAAAAGAACAGTCCAATGCAATATATCCTTTAGGTTAAATCCCATTTTTTCCTTTTTTTTTTT
>VXBA01004302.1:3428966-3549770 GCA_013399895.1 Serilophus lunatus
TTTTTTAAAGGTTTCAGCCGAGCAGCACTACCGTTTGGTTTGGTCAGGAGGGAGCTCTCGTGTGAAGGCTACTCCATTGACCTCCGGTGTCCAGGAAGTGATGTTATTATGATAGAAAGTGCTAACTATGGACGGACAGATGACAAGATTTGTGATGCTGACCCTTTCCAGATGGAGAACACAGAATGCTTCCTTCCAGATGCCTACAAAATTATGACACAAAGGTAAAAATACGCTGAATTAACACAGGGAGACTTACATGCTGTATAACTACTATATAGTATAGGAAATGTTGAGTTGTAGTTGCTGCTTTGCTATTCAGGTATTATTATTTCTATCTAATAATATTAAAAGGAAATAAAACTACCAGTTGCAATTAGAGGGGTTTTTTTTTCCTAATTCTGTGAGCAAAAGTTAAAAAGCAGGAAGATAACTGCAAGGGGAATGAAACAATTCACTTATTTGGAGATTCCTTATCTCCTTGTCTTTCAGGTGGTCAAACAGCCGTCAGGATGTTACCAAACGGCTGCTACATATTTTGGTAAATGCGGTAAATCACTGCGGTAGTTCTCACCGGTAAAATGCATCCAAAGGAAAATGTCAAAATTATTTCGTGCCAGAATGTTTATGTGTCATTGTATGTGTGTGTATAACCACACATGTGCATATAAGCACAGTTCACATTCTCTTAGTGACAGCAGTTGTCATTCAAAGAAGACAGAAGAACTAACAGAATTGTAGAATCATTTAGGTAGGAAAAGACTTCCAAGATCTTTGAATCCAACCATTAGCCTAACACTGTCAAGTCCACCTCTAAATCATGTCCCCAAGTGCCAGTAAAAGTATTTTTAGTAGAAGAGGTGCATCAGAGCTCAGATTCACAGAAATTCGTGTGCTAAAGGCTGTGTACAGGCAGCAGTCACCTAGTACTGACAGTTGTGGAAATGTCAGCACAAATCAAGTCACTGACATTGCTACTGGCTTAAACTACAAACCTGAATAAGTTCAGGATTGGTGGGAAGTTTTCCTCCCAGTGCAATTTTTCCTAGGGTGAGGAATCTTAACAAAAAGGGGATAGGAATAACCTGTGAGCTTTCTGGTGCACATACACAGATGTGTCAAATTTAATATGCGAGTTATCCTACGTGCTGTGCTCCATTTCCTCTGTTCTGTTAGACCATTGTAACAGTAACATATAATTGCCTCTTAAAAATAATCTTCCATTTTGATTTAACAATTCACTTAATTTGTCATGTGTGGGATTTTTATCATTTTTATGTGAATATGTGGCTATTTTCTACTTCTGTAGTCAAATATTTGGGCTAGATCTCAGACTTGAATTTCAGATGCTGGAGGTAAATTAAGGATACCAGGTCTTTTATTTTTACTCTTTGTTGAACCTGTGACTTGTTCTGTGATCAGTAGGGAAAGACTCCATTGCTACAATAGTAAAAAGGTAATATAACTTCTTTAAATCATGTTTGAATTATCTTCTTGTGGTTCTAGTTCATAGTTGTTAATTAGATCAAGCCAGATTTCCATTGAGACGGCAGCAGCAGTGTCATCATCCTCTAATCTGTCAACTCCCTTTGAAACCACCTTCAATTGCTTTTGTAGATGTAGTGCCTCTCTGTAGACTTCTGTGTTGTGTAAAATGCATGTTGTGTTTTGATCAAAGTCTTCCTTATGTTCACTGCAAATATACAGATTAAGGTAGTCAGAGACAAATATAGAGGCACAATCTTGCTTGAAGTGACATCAGACTGTTACTGGAAAGCTGAAATTTCAAGCCTCCCCTTTCAGGTAATCAACTGTAAGTTTATGATAGCAGAGAGTATTTTTGAACTTTCCCCCCATCTTCTACTCTTTATTCAACATCAAAATGAAGTTGTCATCACATATAGGACATTGGTTCAAATTGTCTGTGCTTAGAGAGTTTTTCATTTTTGTTCTCCTTTTTTTTTTTGTCTGAACAAATGGCAAAGGTCATTTGACACTTTTCTTTCTATTTTTTTTCTGGCATTTATAGCAATTTGCGTGTTTGCTTTCATGGTTTTTTTCTTAGATCCTGTCATTAAGTAGAAAAGCTGTTTCTTGTCTTGCTTAATCTTTTCCAAAATAGCTCAATTTGTGCTTTATTGTAAGCATAGAGGAATGTTGCAGATTTCTTATGAAATATTAAAAGTTCTTGTATCTCATTTATTTATAACTACATTGGTGATCATAATTTTCTGTTTTCTAAGCAAACTGTTGTTTGGCAATCAGCACATTTCCTTGATCTGATATATAAAAGTAACACGCCAGCTGTATTTTCATGACAGCAATTGCATGGAAAAATCTCACCTGAAGGACCATTAGATTCACTGGTTTTCCTTTTTTTTTTTTTTTTTTTTAACTGATAGAAAAGAAAAAGAACATTTGATGACAGAGGAAGCTTTTCTTCCTTTACCTCTAGAAGTAAGCAGCAATAGTTTCTATATTGCTACTTAAAATCTTACAGTATTTACTTTTAAGGACTAATGACATGTTTTTATCACTTCAGTGAGCCATGTTACCACTGCATTGGACCACTCAACTCAGTTTAGAGGTAGAGTTAAATGTAGTTTCACGGCAATTATTAAATAGTCATCATTCACTTGCAACGGTTACTCCACAGCAACTCCATTTACTGCAATTACAAGGTGAAAACACTAGCTTAATGAGATCAATACTGTGAAATCTGAAGATTGAAAAATAAGATTAAGTTTCCAATTTAACACAATGCCATGTAAACATGTGCCCCTCTCCCCCTCCAGAGAATTTGAGGTACTGTCACACAGACTTTGCCAGTGTCCACTGATGCATCAGCTCCTCTTTCTCAGAAGGAGCTGCTACTTAATCTTTTCTCCCTCACCCTTTTCTTTCTTTTCAGCAGTTCTCAAAAGATTTTTAGCTTAATGCTTTCCTAGGAAGTCTGACTAGAACACTAATGACTTCATTGCTTTTCTTTTACCTTTGTAAAGTAGTTATTAAATTTTTAGTCCCTGATGGAAATACATTCCAATTATTCCAGAATCAAGTCTTTCAGATGTATTTAGGTTCTATGTAAACTTCAGACTGGCATGGTTAAAATTAAAGCTTTGAAGAAAGAGACTAGACCTTTAGAAAATCCTTCTCCTCTTTCACACTTCTCTGATAATTAACCCCAGTGTTTGCATACCATCAAGTTTGAGAGATCCTACCACGCACTGAAGTTCTGTGTAGAAATAAGCTTATTTCTAGACTATTTGGTGTGGAAGTATCATAAGTGAATGGCAGAGGACCCATGTTTCAGGCAGTTAGATCTCAAAATAGTCAAACTTCTCGCTGCTCCATTGCCCTTTAGCAGGGACAAATCTCTTCTGTCTCTTTTTCATTTAAAAATAAATTAAATGATCAGGGAAGCAGCAAATGCAAAGCAGCCTGAGGAAATGGCTTTACTTGTTTGTTCATAAAGTGCATTTGTGTGGATGTAGCAGAAACTGTCACAAAACTTTGAAGCTGATAAGGCTAATTAATACTGCTCTTTATGGGCACAGCAGAGATTTGAGCATTAACAGGACACAATTTACTTCTATCCTAGTCTTAGATCCACTCCATTGTAAGCAGATTGCATGTGAGTTATATACAAACTGCCTGGGTGTTTATGAAGATTTTCTGCCTCAAGTATTAACTTCAAAACTCTGCTCTGGATCATAGGGTTTTGTTACCACAGGCACTAAGGGCTACAGAGATACCACATAGTGTATGGATTTCTGTTTTATTAGCTTAAAATAAGAACAGCTATTTAAAAACACTTGTAAATACATATGTAAAATGCATTTAAATCGAAACCCTGTAGTGTATGTTGTTTTGTAGTGGAACGATAAGATGCTAAGTTGGATTTTTGCATGCTGGCACCTTTTTTTTAATTAAAAATTGAGGTTGTTTAGTAGGAATCATCTTTCCTAGTCCTAAATTTTTTGTTTAGGAAAAGTTAATGATTATTTATTCTTATTATTTATTGTCACAGTTGGACACTATTTTTGTGGTTCCAGGACAATGCAATTAGATATTTATTTTCCCCTCTATATTTAAATAAATACTTGCATGGTGTGGCAGGTAATAGTTTTGAATAATACAATTTTAAATCTTGATAAATAACATATTTTTTAAATCTCAGGGCTGTTCAAACTTGTGCACATTATTTTTTGAGCAATTTGTAGTTATAGCTATTGTTTGGGCTAGTAGAAAATCAGTATTTTGTATTTAAAGAAAATACAGCCTATTCACTCTGCATCTATGGAATCATTTACCTAGATGCAAAATTCAAACATTTACTACTTGACAGCCAAATTAATATTAACTTCAGAAAGAAAACATTGTTTCCCTCCTAATAAAGGCTAAAATACCTTGAATTCTTAAATAGGAATGTATGCTGTTTGCTCTGATACCAAGAATACAGTAGTAAACATTAAAAAGAAGAAAATACAAAATGTTTAAACTTCTTGTCCAGCCCTTGTAAACATCCACATTTGAAAAACATAATCTCACAGTTGTTATATTCACTCTAGTTTTGATCTGCAACGAAAGGGGGTTACATCAGTTTTGCACTGAAATAGCCTTTAAGTTCTATTTTAATCTGCTGTTTATACTATAATTGTAGCTTTATGGGAACTTTACTTTTTATTAAACATATTTAATCAGTGTCTTTTTAAAAATGCACAAACAGAGCAAACCTCATTTTCATAAGTAAGCTTAAATATAAAAATAAGTCAGGTATAATAGATGAAGTTAAGGAACTGTTATTTTTTAAATACCCTTGCCTTTTAAAACATTGCTGCAGAAAAGTAAAAGGATTAAAAGAGGAATAGATCCTTTTCAGTTGCGTTCAGTTTTTTCTGTTGCACGTATCCTGTCCTATCTATAGCACATGCAACACATGTACCTTCAATTACCACGTCCATCATGACACCAGTGAAGAGTTCACGCTTGGATTATTGTTACCATGAAGTTTTCTCAAATGGCAATGCTCTTAACCTGTTACGTCCATCATCACTCTGCAAGACAGCTGCACTGAAGTAGAGGGTCTTCAAAATGTAAGCAGCATGCCTTCTGCCCCACGGAGTGATCAAGGGAAAGCTGAAGGAAGCAGCATATCCATTCCTTCTCCCAAGACTGTTTTTTAATTAATCCATCCCATGGGAGATTGGGAGAATGGCGACATTCATTCTTTTCCACCTATTCATGTATCCAAGAAATAGGTCATTTTGAAAAATTCTATATGTAAATGATTCAGACATTTTTGAAAGAAAACAAAAATGGTTCTATTCTGAAGAAGACTCATTTTTCAGGCCCTCTTTCCTGTCCTGCTTGTCAGGTTCGCAGAGAAAGCACTGTCACACCATATTAGTGTCAAGTGAAAACAAGTTTGATCTGTTCCATAATGTGAGTGAATAAAGATACCTTCCACAGGGCTCCAGGCTTGAGTGGACGGTGGGTAAAATATCCTATAACTGATGAATCCCCATTCATCAGACCAAAAAGGTGTAGCCAAAAGCAAATTTGGCACAGGGTGCTTTTCTGATAGAAGGCAAAGCCTGCTGTGAGGTCACCTGAATTTCAGCCTTTTCAAGACTTCCAAAAAAAGCGTTTCAGTACCTCTTTCAAAAACAGTTCCCTCAGCCAGGGCCCAGGGTTGATTCAGTGTTTAGGCTGCAGCACACAGCAGGTTTGTATTTCTTAGTGTGGCTTACAACCATTTTCACGAACCAGATTTTATCCTTTGCCATTCAGAACTGCCTGTGATTGAGGTAATGGCGCACTGCACTTCAAGGTCTGCCAGGCTTAGGCAAGGGCTCTGCTGACCCCTGCTGCTATCCTTTCTTTTTCCCTTTTTTTTCCTTCTGCAGCTGAACGTTGCCTCTCTTTGCTAAAGATACTATGTGGTGAAAATTCAGTGTCTCCGAATAAAAGGTACACCTTGTATTTTCCTGCTTTCTGGTGATTAAGAGCTTGCTTTATCTGTTCTTTTTGTGTCAGAGAAATCCCAGTGTTGATGACAGGGTAGCACTGACTGTTCTGGATCGGATATATTCTTGAAATTTACACACATTAGAGTTGCTGTAGTAGCGATGCTGATCTCACTTACGAGGTCCTTCTTTTCCTTGGCGTGCTAGTGATTTCTGTTTCAGCTTGCTGACAACTGCCTCACAAAACATTTACCATACAAGACTGTCAACATTAGGTATCTTTTTTTACGCACCCTCTTAAAATGAAGACTGTTACTAATCTGAGACAGACGTAGGTCTTAGTACAGCAGTCATCTCTGTGAGTATTTTGGTATAGCAGAAGCTTAAAATGCCCTTTATTTTGAAACTAAGCTTTTCACAATACTGAGCCATAGCCAGATGGATTTTTGTTTTGTTCTGTTTTCTATTTGTTAGTCACAAGACTTAGTTATGATTCAAACAGAAAGAAAAAAGCGGAAATATATGTAGCCTATTTTCATGAACAAGGCATAAATAATCACAGAGCCTAGAATTGTCATGAAGCATACTCTAGTCCTTGGTGTTATTACACAAGAAAACAGTAATACCCGTAACTGAGAAGAACCTTACCTGGCATTGTGCGTTTTCACTGTCATTAATTCTTAATATGAAAGTAGTAGGTCTAGTTGTATTCATTAAAAATAGGGGGATTTATTAATGGAGTTGTCCTATCATGGCATTACTTAGTAAATTACACACAAATCCTCATTTTACGAGGTTCTGAACAGTCAGGTGAAGGGAAATAGCTGTCAGTGGTACTAGATCATCTTTTTGCAGCATAATGTTCTGCAGAAGAAATTTTATTATGTGCAAGCATATAACACAGAGGTGTGTGGATGTAGTCACAGCATTGGACAAGCTACAAAGGAAACAAGAAAAGAATCATTCATACCAGGTAATGACATTTAAAATTTAGATTTAGTTTACTTCAAAAAAAGTAAGATTCATTCTTTTACTAGGGTGTAGCTTGATATTCTGTTTAGTGTTTTCATATCTTATATTCAAGTTTTTTTCTTCCTTTATTACTGGCAAAACCACCATCAAATTCTTCTTAAGTCAGCATATACCTTATCTGGCAGGATCGTATATCCATACTCATCAATCTTTCCTTGCTATTCATGGGTGAAAATAAATGTAACTAACTATATATATATATATATATATATATATATTCATAAAATTTTAAGAATTATATGCTGTTTGCATATTTGAGCATCATATAAAATACATCAGCCTGTGATTTTTGTGGGGTTTTTTTTCTGCTTGCTGAAATGGGCTCTACTAGGTGTGCATACTGTTTAGCCCACAGTTAATCATGTGCTATATGCGTCGAGTATGTAGTACCTCTCTTGGTAATTTGCTAATGTTTTTGATAACTTGACTGAGGCAACGTTGCTTAACCTTCAGCACCTTTCAGTTGGATTTTGTGTCCTCTTGGACGAGCTTGTATGAATTTTACAGTTTTCCCATTTCTAGTCTAGCAAATATAAGTGCCTGATTCAGTTGCTCTCAGAACCTTATTATCAAAAAACTTCTGGTTTATGTATATGTTGCTGTGCCAAATTTAATTCATATGGAATAATAATGTAATACTTGAAACCTATTAATTCCTCCCACCCCAATGTATCCTCTATAATGCTTAGCCAAAACAGCTACATTATCTGATAAGTTGATTTAGGACTTCATACATGTGTTCATGCAGCCATTTATCTGAACCCTTGCTGAGGAGACCTTTATTAAGCTGTGATGACTGCTGAATATGAAATGTAACCAAGATTATTTTTTTATTCAAATATAATTTAAATATTCATCAAAGAGGAGTTATGCTTGAAACTGACAGAGACTATTAACATCAAAAAATATAATTAACTGCACTGGGTATCATGAAGCAGAGTTAGCCAAATAGCCGAGAGGTCTAATTGCTCTAGAGTCTGAGAAGCAATAGTTTTATTTTATACTGTTGCTGTGAAATTAATAGTGATGTGGTTTCCTATGGAAGGCAATTAAAAGCTGCCTGTTAAGGTTCATTGCACTATAGGAAATCTGTTGAATATCACTTAGTAAACAGAACTGACATGGAAGAGGTACATGAAGATGGGCAGAGCAGGATATAGATCATAAATTAAGACAGGTTAATATGAATTAAATATATGTAAGTAAATTACAAGTGCTTCTAGTGTTAAAAGTCAGCAGTGGCCATGAAAGTGAAAAGTTTATTAGTAACACAAGCTAAATAGAATTTAAAGATTATTTCAGTGAAGATGTTTAATTCACAGGAAAGGAGTACAGGAGCAACATGGGTTTAAAAATTAAAAACTAGCTACAGATTAGTATAGAAGTGAGCAGACCTCGTATTCTGTAGATTTCTTTCTGCTGCAGAATAATCTCCTACTTAGAATAAAAAGAGCCTTCTGACCTTTTTGGTTCAATTAAGCTTTTAGTTGAATTCAACAAGAAAAGTCTTCTTTTTTGAGTCCTATAGATTCTGCCTGTGCCCAGGGTATACAGTCTAAAAAAGAGTGGCTAAATCCATGGCATTTTGACATTAATGAGGTTGCTGAAATGGAAGAGTTTAAGGATCAAAGATACAAGCAATAATGGTATTTTACAGCATTTCTTTTTTTTTGTCTCTAATAATAAAATTGCGATCTAATTGCTTAATAAATGGGCCATGATTATTGGAAAACATGGATAATTTCCCTCTTTACATCTTCTTCATATTGCAGAACAATAATTAGCAAAAATACTACGACCACAAATAAAAGAGGCCTTTAGTGGTTTTTTTTCTTTGATATAACTGTGAAATGAAGGGAGTTTGCATGTATGCCCTTTAGTTTAGTATGATATTCAACTTTTTTGTGTTTTGAGAAGCAATCTCAAAAAGTAGTGTCGTACTGGTAAAATCAAACGAAGACTTCAACTAGAATTCCTGTTTTATATGAAGATTGGCTGCCTGTTTCATACATTATTTAGTGTGCTTACCCTGTTTATATCAGTGACATAAGAGTGCGTGCTACTTTCTCAGAAGAGTACTGTCTTTGCCGCTTCACAGCACAGTGGCTTGTACTCCCAGGCTTGCACATGGTGTTAGCAGATATTTAAAGCACTTCAGCTTAACATTTTATAGGTCATGATGAACTGAGCCTATAAAACAAGTTACTGCAATGAAGTTAATGCAGTCTTTAAGAGTGTTACATAGACTGAATAGTCAGTATTCAGGATATTTTTAGCCTGCTGTAGAGACATCAATAGGAAGAAATGGTTCTTACCATGAGAGATTTTTTTCCATATGAAACCTGCTTTATAATAACACACTTGCAGTACAGAAGCTTTACTGCAAATTTACTATTGAAAGCCATTTTTTTCAGATTTACCCAAAATTACGATAGTTATAGGAACCTTTGTCTTTCAGTGTGTTTTACTACATACACACACTAACACACACACCCACACACATGCAAAACAATAAAAATGAAAAGAAATGAGGCAGCAAAATCATTTCATTGGGCAAGCTGCCTTCACCAAAGTCATGCAGTTCAAACACTTTGGAGGAAGAAGTTTTACGCCTTAATGACACAAAGCTGTATAATGTTTCATCTGGAAAGATGTGTATTTTGCTGTTGTAAAGTGCAAAACCAGCTATATTTCTTTCTTAGTAGTAATCTGTGATCTTTAACCTCACCTTGCTTCTTGTGATATGTATCTATGTGAAGAAGGAGCAGTTTGGAAACATATTAATACATACAGTTTTCCAGCACTGTAAAATTGTTGTTCCACCCGAACTCAAGAGTTTGTGCTCTGTCTATTAAATCCTTCCATTTAGGCTGAGTTGTAAATGTAGCAGTAACATGACAGTTCGGTATCCATAATCTCTCCCTGTTTACTGAATTTCTTACTGGCCTTGAGCTCAACTGTACTGTTAACTCTCATGAAGCTGTAGGTGTTTTCTCGTCAAGGGTTACTCTCGTCAAGTGATACTACTTTCAGTATATTATTCTGGTGCAAATATCACTGGTAGGTATGAAAACCAGAATTTACTTCATGTATTTACTTTCTTGGATAATTTTGCTGCCTTTGTGGCAGAGATACAGTAAAGGAATACCTCCTGGAGTTGCATTTAAAACAGGAGCACTTTGGGTAATGTAATGTAGGTGGAACACATGAGTTAGAGCTCAGTTATCATGAATGCCATCAGCAATGCCTTGTTGCTTTCTTATCAGTCACTTCCTGCTGTCAGCCCAGTGCTTATTTCATATAGTAAAGGATTTGCATCAAATGTAACACAGTATTATGTATGGCTAACATGCGGTTTTTAATTGTGCAGGCATATGAGACTCCTTCAGTGGTAGGCAGTTTGATAAAAGGATTAGATCATGAATATTTTGACACAATTAAAGATTTATCTCTCCATTGACAGAGTCAAGCCAGTGAATTTTCTGATCTGTGTTTTACAGTGGTGAATCTGTTTGACTTGTGTAAAAACCAACTGCGGAATAGACAGGATTTTTGCAAATGTGGAAACAAAGAAATGGAAGCAGTCCACTGAATTTTGTTGGGCTTAAAACTGGAAGTACCAGCAATGATGGAGTGCACAGCTCATACCAGTAACATAATCCCTTACAAAGTGGGATTGTGCTTTCCAAGTTAGAACAGGATACTTTTTCAGGGGAAGTCCTATACCTGGAAGCCCTGGAAGCTTTCCAGATGATAATTAGATCCAGACATCGCTGTGGGTAATGAGTAACAGTGCTTTTGTGACAAGCATTCCTCTCAGAAGAAAAGAAAGTACTTCTAGTGAGGACTCTCAGACACATTTTAATAGGAAATGACACCACAGTTAAAGAGTTGGTTAAAGATCTATCACAGCACTTCTGGAAAAAATCAGCAGATGAAATGAGAAAAGTTGTAATTTTATTATTAGTTATCATTTAAATATATGTAACTTTAAGGTCATGAAATCTGCGTTAAAAATTATGAGAAAAAGGATTGTACCTTATTGCCAGCTGATTAGGCTTCCAGAAATCTCCTAAGGTAACTAAGTCGTGTTTTGCCTCTTGCTCGGCATCTTGCTCCGAGTTCTGTTGAGCCATTCAAATGAGTCACTCTGTAGCCCTGTGGAATTGGTGGATATATGCAGTGGTGGGCACACGGCCTCTGTTGATGAAAATTATAACCCAAAAAGGGGATATTCCCCCAGGCAAGTTTACAAAAAACAATTTATTCTTTTTCACCCTGTAAAACTCATCTTACATGCAGGATCTCTTGCATTATTACAAATTCTAATCCTCTGAGTGGGTAATTAACGGACCAGAAAAGCCATTTGTGGAAAGAAAGAGCCATAAGGGTAAAAAATATTTCTCTGCTGAACGATCTTTAAGGAGTAAATAATTACGAGAGTGAGAGGTTTGGGATGACCAATCTAAATCTGAACATAATTAGGATGAACACAGTTTGAAAATCGAAGCAGTTGGCATGTGCAGCAATTCTCGTATCAGAAGACTAATTAAATATTTAAGCCCAAAACCCCTCACTATTCACAGAAAAATAACCTGCCATAAAAGGGTCTGTAACTTCACAGATAATTAGGAAGGGTTATAGAGGGAAAAAAAATCAGAGATCGGCTCCAAGGTTCTGCAAGGTCATGTTGTATTATGGTGTATCTTTTATATGGTCTGATAACAAGATCTTGCTAATTTAATCTAAGTGAGGCATCCCATAGCGATTTCCCATTTCCCTTGTTAAAAATATGATCATTTCTCCATATGCAGACTGCAGTAGGTGAACATTCTTATAAATAATTTTTCCTCATTGATACAGGCTATAATATTTTTAATTATTCTAGGTGAATGCAAAGCTGAGTTAAAACTCTTGAGTTGAGTTGCCCCCACTGCACACCCCATTTGAAATTGTCCTCATCCTGTCCATTGCACAGGGAAATCAAAGTACTCTATGGAATCCACTTGTCTCAGCAGCAAATTCTGTAAATGACCAATCTTAATTTCCTGTTAGAGGCAAGATAGTGTTATGTTGAATATGCAGAAGAGATGTGTTAAACTCAGGAGACCCATAGTGAATCGAGATGAATTTGCGTTGCACACACCTGGAGTCTTGTGGAAGTGTGAGCATTGAAAGTCTACCAAGGCTTCTGTGTTTCAAAAGTTGCAGTAACAAATTGCACCTGTCATTTAAGATACCTCATTTTACTAATTAAAGTGAGTAATTCTTAGAACTGTATTGCTGAACTATGTAAATTAATGTGAAGGATAAAGATACATATTTCCAATAATTTCAGTATTTGAAGTTAGTCATTTAATAATGACTCAGAAGCTATCTTAAGTTACATAACTTTTCACTTCATTATGAATATGCTGCATGCCAAGCCATGGATAAAAAAAGATGACAGTGCAGCAAAAAAAAAGAATTTCAAAGAGTTTTTACTCTTATCCTGAATTCTCTACCTGGTAGTCTCTTCTACTACAAGTCTGTTGCAGTATTATTTGTAAGGATCAGACGCTGTGCTTCAGGATTTTCTCTTGGATTTTCTATAGCTCTGCTCTAGCACTGTGCCTCAGAAATAAATGCCCCTTCGTAAAGCTCTGGTTTTATTACATAGCCCAACGTTTCTCCCCTGAAACCTGCTCAAACGCACGAGACGTGATGCTGCACTTATGCTCATTCAGTGTGAATAATCTGTGTAAATTGCTCAGATACGACGATGCTGCACTACTAAAGTTTTCATTAGTAAATAAGCATAGCTGCAGGCTATTTATTTTGTCTAAATGGCAAAACATTTAATTGGATCTTTTGAACTGATTACTTTTCAGCAGTGCGGATCTGCTTGGTTTAGTTAGTGTACAAGACATACAGTGCCTGTAATCCCATGCTGCAGCTTGCTTGCAAACTTGCATGCTCTTAAATAATATGACAAGATTATGAAAATTACTGTATTTCCATTTCTTATTCCTCAGGCAGGGTTGCACTAGTAACATTTTCTCTGAAAAGCACATCTCTTCTGCTTCATACTGTTACGGGGTTTGGGTTTTTGCCCATGCAAACCTCAACAGGAGACTGTCCCATTTACTTTGCACACCTATTGCATCTTTCGTATCTAGTTTTTCTGTCCTTGATTCACAGCCATCTCTTCACCAGCTGTGGTCGTTCTAGTAGGCCTTTTGTATATGTGATAGAAAGTAGAGGGGATAGAAAGGTAGGATTGTAACAGCACTTAAAAAATAGCAAAAGAAGGCAGGAGTTATTTATTTCACTAGAATACACATTTCCTTTTCTTCCCCTCTCCCCCCTTCCCCTGTTTTATCCGATGCTCCAGTTTCTGGTTAATGGTAACCCCATAATAACAGCATTTACATCAATTAGCAAAGTACCGGAACAAGGATGAATTGTAACAAGGAAAAGCTTTTTCTGATAGCTCGTATGTGAGTGACAAGATTCGTCATTTTAACAGGGGCTGCTTTGAACTTAGAGACATGAATACTAAAAGGCAAATGGGTCATAACTAAATGTATTAAAGTTGTAAGAAGAGGTTGAAAGTAAGTAATACTGTTGAATTGCTTTGCTATACAAGTCTGATACACATTCATTGATAGTGAATCATACTAGATAATCTTACGAAAAGACCTATGGGAGTTGCATGTTTTGTGCTATGTTTTATTATCTGTTTGCATTTTTTATGCTTAATGTATACCCTTATACTCCCACAAGATTGCATTGTAGAAAGACAGCACCGCTAAATGTTACTGCGTTTTTACTGAGCAAAAGGAAACTAGACTATAGTGTACCTTCTTCTACAATTTTAATTATATCCAATTTTGCTTCCTTGTATATGTTTACTTGGTAATTAGGACAAGTCAACAGATCATCAATATTATATTTAAAAATAAAACAGAAAAAAAACCATCTTTTTTTTTCTTCCCCCCACAGATTTTTCATCCAAACCCACCAGGTTTATTGCTGTAATGCTCACATTGCCAAGTGCAAAGAAATCCCCTGGCTAGTTTGTGAATTTTCAAACCAAGCTCTAGCATGCCTCACTGCTTTACTGGTCACAGGAGGATTGCCAGTATCTAGACACATCTCTTATGGCAAAGTTCTGCAAGTTCTGCTATCATACACGCTCATGTATCTCCCTTTTTTTTTTTTTTTNGAAAACTACCAACCACAACACAGTAAATCTGTTTTCTCTTTGAGCTAGCTAAAATTGTTATTATTTTCTTTTTGCATGTTCGTGTCCCTATAATAGTTTTGGGAATTCTAACTTGAAAATAATTTTAGAAAATCCTGCACATGTGTAAGCAACATTGTCAGTGTGGCTTCCTGTGTTTTAAAAGGCCAGTTCCAGGATTATATGTCTGTCTTAAAGGTAGTGTGGATCTATAGGGACATGTGCACTGACTCTTCCTGCATGGGTAGGGTTGTGCCATTGCTACTGTGGTTGCTGGAGCACTCTGGAAATGACAGTGATTGCTTGCCAGTGCTGCTGAAATCCAGGCTTTATAGGAAGGCTGGGTTTCCTCAGGAGGTCTTTTTTTTCAGGCTTTGGTTAGGCTTAAATTGATAACTCATTAGGTTTCATTATGTAATCATGTATTGAAACTCAGAATTTAAATACATTCCTTTAAATAATTTAGTCTGCTGTGGTATGGGCATATCTCTGTATCTAAACATCCCTCAAATAAAATCTCTGTTCTCTGGCAGTTTTATATGTAAGTTTTGTTAGTACTTTCCAAGACCAGATTAATAAAATATAACATATAAGTAATATCTGACATCTTCATACATAGGTAACTTTGCATATAATGACAGGAATGGAGATTTAGTGAATATGCATACAAAAACTACACATTTCACATGCAAGTTGGAGACCGTTAGGAGTACATCTATAAAGGCAGCTACTTATTCTGGTTAAAGAGGTTCAGGAGTTTTTCAGTTTAAGTCAATACGTAAAGTGTATTCATCCCACATTCCCATATCTTTTTACTCAGACTACATCTCACCCAGTGTGAATAAGGAACAAGACGACCATATGGAGTGTGTGGTGCTACAACTCCGAGTTCACGTGCCTCAAGTGGTGTCTGAGCAGGTTGCTGCAGGCGATATGCAGGAACATGCCATCGTGCTAGCTTTTAAGTGTTTAATCAATATGCTGAAAGAGAAATATTGTCAGATCTGACTTGAAAGTTTTGAAACATACCAAGATAGATATTTGTAATGTTTCGATGATGTCATCAAAAATTAATTTTATTTATTAAATGTGGGTCTATGCTGTATTTTTTTATTTTATAGTGAAGTGTATGTGACTCTTTTCTGTGTTTTCATTTTACCCTATTTAATGAAAGACTGCAGTTATAGAAGTGCAGCATTAGGAATACTCAAAATTATTTTGATAGCTCTTTCCTGGATAGACATTAATCCAATCCTGTTCAAAATAACATGGCGTTTCTTTTTATACTATTGTCTTCTCAAAGTTATGTATGCAAAGCAAAAGCACTTAAAGGATAAATAGCAATGTGAATATTATTTCATACATACTTTATTTTTGCAAACTGCAAGAAGCGCTTCAAAAGGATCTGTATGTACCTTTCTGTGACAGATGCAACTGTAAAGATGACCTGTTCCTTCATTCACTTGGTTTGATCCATGTAATTCTAGTGCCTTTCCAGAATCTGCAGTTCACATTCCAGTGGTTCACTTTCTGGTCCAGTCATGGATACACTGTGTTCTTCATTCTAATGCTGGAGTATTTGTTGAAGTCCATAGATAGTGCGTTTTTAATCTTCCTTAGAACAATGGTGAATAATGGCCCCTGGCAGGAGATAATGAAATTTTCTTAATTTATATTTTCAAGCGGAAGCTTCAATTGAAAATGGCATCCTATGGCCTGCAGACATAGCTCTAGTGCAAGTTTCAGGGGAGCTGTAATAATAATGCAGTGCCAGCAGTGACGAGGAATGATAGGACAGTGAAGAAGTAATTTAAGAAAGAAAAAAGAATGTACCAAAGCTTTATTGTAGCATATCTAATGATCTGCTGAAGATTCCCAGTGGCTTTTGGAGCATGACAGGAGAAACTAATGTTATCTTGCCAAAACAGAAGCCCCTGCTTAATCAGCAGAACAAGATTATTGATTAAAACACCTCACACAATAGATAGCACGTGGAATCTCATCTCCGTACATTGCACATGTGCAATAATAAACTTAAGAAAATAATAAGAAAAAGGAAAAGCAATTTGTTGGGAATTGTACAAGTCAAGATTAGAGTTGAAATGCAAACAAATTATTATGGAAAATACAGCTCTCTTTAGGCTGAGCAAAGACGATGGATGTAGCAAGGACATGGCTATATTATGAGCAGATGATACTTAATAATAGTGCTGCTGGAGCTGCTTTACTTTGCTTTTTCTTTCTGTATTCATTTGAAATGTGAAGGGGCCATTCCTCATTTGCACAGGCTTCTTCCTGAGGTGAAAGGAGGTCAGACATTATACTGTAACTGTTAATTAAACACTCCATTTGATTTTTAGATTACTCTAAGTGATGCATGTGCATTATGAAGATGTAACCTTTTTTCATTCATGCTAAAATATGGAAGAAACGAGTGTCAGAGTACACAATTGCTCCTTGCATTCATGAAAATAGTGGCAATTCTTACATTTCCCCTTGCAAAACTTGTCGCTGCTAGCACAGGAACCTGAATTACCATTCTTTCACTACTACAGTTAGTCTTTTTTAACTAGGGATTCAAATTTAATTCATATATTACCTTGCTTAAGTCAACTGTTATTGAGTTTATATAGAGTTCATTGCAGATCTGCTTTATTTCCTTGTAAATTGCAAAGTCATTGTATCATAAATCTTTGTGAATATTGTGAATATCCTAAGCGTGAAGACACTTCTCAGTGTGACATCATGTGAATTTTAAGATTGTGCATAAAAACCTGAGAATGTACGTATTTTAATATATGCTGGAGAATTATGCAGTTATGTAGATTGCAGAACATTTAAATGGTACTTAAAACATACAGAAAACTTAAACACTAGATTACAAACACTGAAACACCAAAGTATTTGTGATTTGACTAATTAAATTTGCTGAAATCATACCTGGTTTATATCATGCCTTCATTGGAACAATTCTAAAAGAGTTTGAATAGTTTGACCAAACTGAGAGTGTGTTGTGTAGAGAAAAATAACTTTGCCTAAAATGAGTGAGGGACTTCAAGTATACTTGCCAGTTAAGACTTTTGACGTTTGGAATTATTTTTTTTTTTCCCTAATGATATCTAGACCAATTTTGCAAATTTCCAGGAACTTTATTTCCACTACAGTCTTCTTTTTGGAGAACTCTGAGACGCAGAAAGTGCTTGCCCACTACAGAAAGGAACTAAAATGGATCACCATATTGAAGGCTGTAACAGTGCAATATCCTCTTCTTTGAGCACAGTGTTTCTAAGTGTAAAGGTTCTCAAAATTAGTAAGCTCTGGTATGGCAGTGATGAGGTTGCTTTGATAATCTTTAGCCATGTAGGATAATCTGCTTTTTAGTGCTCTTTTTTGGAGAGTGGGGTCTCTTTTACCCAATATACAGCAGAATTCAGTGCTTGTTGTCTTAAGAAAGCTCAACTGAAACCTTTGTCGTTCGTAAAACGTTTTTTGCAGAGAGCAGGAGAGCTGTAGACCAGTAACTAACGGAGAAGTTAATGTCCCTCCTTTTACAGAGAAAAACAATGCAGCACAGATTTATCCAGAGAATAAATCACAGTACTGTAAATTCCCTGAATTACTTGTTTCAGAACTACTTCTACAAAGTCCACTTATCTTCATCTCGTCTCTGTAATCCTTGAATTGAGATTGACTGCTGCCACAGTTGCTCTTTTTTCTTGAAAGTCTCACTCTGATGGAAAATGACCACTAATTATGTAACAAATAGTTACCTGAATGTTGACTTTTTAAAATGTGAATATCCTAATCAAGTGTCTTTAATTTGAAGTCTTAAGACGCGCGTGAAAATTAGAACCCTATGTGAAAATTACTCAAATTTTATGAAATGCAACCAACTGCAGCTAAATCAGTGATTTGAATGTGAAAAATGACAAAGCGCAAATGCTCTATTCATTTAGTTTTTCAAGTAATTGCACTTCTTGGGGAGGTGCTTGCGTGCTTGGTAGCACTGCTGTGCGTAGCTCATTGTTTTGGAATTAGGGTCTTACTTGTTTTGACCAAAGGTGAGCAAAAGGTGACCACATGCTAAGCAGGTGAAATCTTCTATAAAGAAAGTCAGAAGATTTTAGTGTCAGCAGCTTCCTGTAAACACCAGTCAATGCCTGAAGTTTAACAGTGACACTTACTATGCAAAGGAAAAACGTGAGTTTCCTTTTGAATTATTATTACACTTCTTTTTGATAAAAGCTATCATGAAATTCTTCTCATTTTTCTGGCTGATGGCAACATTATGCATCTTTTGCTGGGGGAAAATGAAATGGAAGAAAACAACTTCACAGTCCCATCTTTTCCCACCACTAAATATGACCTTCATTACTTTCATTCTCAAGCAGTCTCTTCCAACATGTGCTCATGTTATTTTGTAACCAATAAAAAATTCTGTCTGAATTGCCACTCATTCAAGTATTAACAAATTTTCCTACAGCTTAAAGCTGTGGAAACCATCATAGTGAATGATGCACTATAAGAAGACTCCTTTTAGGAATTACTTGTTTTCAGCATAAGGTTTTCACTAAAGAAATGTGAAGAAATCTAGACAATTTTATTACAAAATCTTACATCTGAGGTTTCCTCATGCTTGTTTGTCTACCTGAGGTGTGGGGTGTAAAACCTACCAGGATATTGCAGAGAGGCCTGTAAGTTTTGGGGCTATATTGCCTTCTCCTGCTTTTATATTGCCTTCTTCTCCATCTAGACAACACACATGACAGCATCACTTTGTCCTTCATGTGAGTGGCTGAGTGTGTATGTCTAGTGTTACAGATTGCATACAGTGATTCTCTCTGCAGGTTGGGTGCACATTTCATCACTTCAGCATGAGTCTGAAGCCATTGGATGTGTCATACTCATTCTAGACACTAATATACTGCCTGAGCTGTTCCATGACTGATCCTGCCATTGAGAATGGGAGTGGTGCAATGTTACCTGTGCAGTACTGTACAGGGGGCCTGCCTGTGCTCTCAGGAAAAGATGGCATTTGAACTCCTTTCCATGTATCTGTATTCATGGTTGTGCATTTATACAGAAATCCCTATTTCCATTTAGTTCTGCAATTACAAGCCTTGTGATGTTAGAAAAGAATTAACCAATCAAGTCAGAAGATTTGTTCTCAAATCTGCTCTGCAAAGATGCACAGCATGTCCTGACCAGCTCTGTGATACTTTGATTGCTATAGAAAAAGGGAAGTGATTTATGTTAGGATTCTTCAAATGTGCTTGCTCTACCTTTTATAAGGTAGCATGAATTATTCTAATACCTGTTGGCACTGTACAGCTGTTGAAGGCCATTGAAACAAGTCGTATTATTTTAGCTTGGGCTGTGATATTCAGGGAGTGTGGGAAGTAGTAGGACAACAGAGAAGTTGATGCACAGCTGGAGTCAAAGGCTAGTCTATTGCTTAAGTTCAGACTTCTGTTATTCAGTTTGCTGACAAACAAAACTAACCCCTGAGAAGATCAGCCAAGCTCTTTTTCTTTTAGTCATCAAACTCCCTGAACCGTTTCTTTTTTTACTTCACTTCCTTTTGACTATTTTTTTGTGATACATTTTGACCATGTCTTCAGGCTTAGGTAATTGTTTTTTCACCTTTAATTTCCAAGCCAATATTTGTTTGGGTTTTTTTATTCTGGAAAAAATAATAACAGTCTAAAATCTTTTGATTGTTACTACTAAAGAAGACCTTCAAAAAAGTTAAATTGAGTAGATCATCACGGTTAGAGGCATTGTAATAAAATTCCTCTTTGTATCAAAATGCATTTGCTTTCATTGTTAAGCAAATGAGTTAGATGTTTCAGTACTTAGTCTCCTCTAAAATACATTTTGTTTAATTTTCTTGTAGTTCTTTTTAACTGTTTTTCTTATTTCCTCAGATTGTCAATCTTTGCCTCTTCCTGTGGCCTAACAAGAGCCCACCAATAGCTCCTAAAATAATTAAAATGGAAATGCTAATGTTCTTTGTCTACAATAGGTCTTCCAACCAAAATAATTTCCTTGAATTACAACGAAAGTCTCTCTGAGATGTAAAATCGTTCAGCAGTATGTATATCTCTAAAGATGGAAGGAATTGCGGCGTTGGTGTTATTAGGCATTATGCAGAATTGCACATTTTTTCAATTATATCATCTTTCCATTTTATTGTAGAGTAATATCAAATCAGTACATACCTGGTACAGCTATACCAGCTCTGCCAGTGGCAAAATTTAAGCTAACATTGATCTCCAAATTTAAAAGTATACAGCCTGAACTAAAATCTTGTCTTGAAACCTTTTTTTTAGACTTTGACTCGTTAGTATTAATTAGCTTTGTTGTCTTATGGATTGGACTGCCCAAGTGTGAAGAGAGTCAGCACTGAATGTAGTACAGGAGTATGAACTTGCAAATTAAATGTAATTTTAAATTAATTAGCTTACTTTCTTTTCTCATTCCAGGTGCAACAACCGAACACAGTGTATAGTAGTTACTGGGTCAGATGTGTTCCCTGATCCTTGTCCTGGAACATACAAATATCTAGAAGTTCAGTATGAATGTGTTCCTTACAGTAAGTATAATCTTTTTATTCTTGCTCACTTCCTCTGGCCCTCACAATTGAAGCTGGAGTGCTGTTACATGGAAAAGAAGCATATGTTTATGGCCCACGGACCCATTATGCATGCAAAGCACTTGCAGAGTAGGGCCTCCAATTAGCTTTACAAAGTGTGGAAGGAAGCCATGGTGCAATGCTGGCCAAGTGTCTGTCTGTGTTCTTAAGTGTTTGGCTTTTAAGGCTACTGTTTTTCCAGAAAACAAACTCAAATTAGCTATTCAATAGGCCAGATAGAAATTTGTACTTTTGCCCGCTACCAGTTGCTGACAAATTGGCTTGGCTCACAGACTTGTAAAGCAGGAATTGACTTCAATTTTAATCATGATCTACTTGAAAGCTTACCTGCTGTTGTGGTGACTTTGAGTGCACAGCAAAACCTAGCACTGACACTCAGAGGCAAATGACCCAGTTGGGGGACACTGTAAGAGGACTTTGTGCTTTGTTGTAAATGAACACAGATTCAGAGTGAATAATTCATTAATAAGTTACTCAAACTGGATTTTTAAAAAGAAAGGGAATTGGCGCAAGAAAAAACTGTTCATGTGAATTGTGCCTTGAATCAGCTGCCAAACCAGAATTCTACACCGAAAACAAAGTAAATACTGAAATCATATTGAGATACAAAGATGTGATGTTATGGGTACTTCAGCAGTTTTATACAATATTGTTGCTAATGCCAAAGTTCTGTAGCTTTAGACATACTTCTATTTCCTTGCAATAATTAATCCTTTTTTTTCACTGATATATATGCATGTTCATAAAAGTTCTGCAGATTCGACACTTTTAACTGATTTTGCTTTCTTGTAAGGTCATTCTTTACAGTGACTTCTCCCTCGTCCCGTAACTCAACAGAGAAATAGCTGTACTTGCAATGGAATCTGAGCAGTGCGCTGATCATTCCCTTGAGTTATTATGAAGCGTATGTTTCTTGATCTGCAGTAATCCTTAACCGAAGTCACATTTTCTGTTGGTACAGGAAACAGGCCAAGTCTGAGATGCAGAAACACTGTGGTGACAGTATATATCTGAAAAGGAAGGAAATGAGTTCTGGCATAAGCAAAGCTATGTCAAAACTGTCCATACTGTTTCCTGCATAATTTTAAAATTCAGTCTTCTGAAACTGAAATACTACTTTGTACTGCTTCACCACACTGAACCTTCACTGTTGTTAAAGGCCAAACACAGATCGTCTGTTTTTTTCTTCATTTCTGCTGTGTCATTGTGAAATGGTTGCTTGCTGATTTTTTTCCCTGTACCATTTGTAGGATTGGAAGCCTACAGAAAACAGTGATCCCTAGTACCATTCCTCCCGTGTATAGTATTGGTGGCTTGTTGTAACTGTTCTCCTTGTGCCACTTTTGAGGAGTGATGTCTTACCCCAATCTAACCAAAACTTTGTTCCACGAAAAACACTTCTACTTTAGCACTATTTTCATTCCCAAATTCTCAGAAAGAGGGCAGTGCATCTGATTCCAAACCGTGAGGTCAGTCAAATAACAAGAAGTTATGTTTCCAGTTCCAGTAGGGTAGCTCATAGAGAAAAAATGTAATGCAAATAATGTTCAAACATAATTTTTTATGCTGTTTTAGGAAGAAAAGTGTGGATATGTTCTACCGATTGGGTATTGCTATCTACAGGAATCTTTTCTTTTCCAGTTTCAGAAGTATAGTGCCACAGCGCGGCCTACCCTGTCCTCTAACTTGTAGTTATTCTAATTTTAAAATGTTCATTTTTGTTTACTGTCAATTGTATTGGCCTACCCTTTGAACTATGTAATTCTCTGTCTGTCGTAACTCAGATTCTAAATACTTCCTTTCTTTCAAAGTCTGTAAGTTTTGGAGTTTCTCAACTGCAGCACGTACAATGATGACACTCCCCAATTCCAGAACTATAGGAGGCATCACCAGTCATTACTAGCAGTCATCAAAAAGATTGCCAGTTACTAAAATCTTGAAAGTTTTGAAGTTTGATTTCAAACCACATTGTGCTTCAGTAGCTGTTTTGTTTGTTGACCATATTTCTTCCCTATCCCAAAAAGCCTGTCCCTTTGTTTTTACACGTCTCTTTTTTTGATGCCTAATAAAAACTCTAGTTATCAAGTCTAAATTTTTATTTCCTTACTTGTTCCAGTACTCCATATCTAAAGTACAGAATGACTGAAATCATTAGGTTTGCAAATAGCAGCTGTTTCAACTTAAGAGACTTGTTAGGAAGGTAGGATAGGCTTTTTTGGGCCTAAGAAGGAAGGAGCTTACTGATCACAGTGCTTCTAACCCAGGTTCAGTTACTGTCTTGCTTTTTCTGAACTTTAATTACTGCAGGACTGCAAATTTTGCAATGTTTCACTGTGGTAGCTTTCAATCCATGAGAGATGACAAATAGCAATCCTAACAGATTTTGTGGTGAAAGGTGGAAGTTCTTACACATGCTGTCACCCTTGTACAAAATGCAGTTTATGAGCTCCTCTGTGTCTTGCTGGCCTCCAGAATTACATAGCTGCTTTGCTTACTTGAAAGTATTTAGTTTTGCAAACTTAAGTTTAAATGAACTTAATAGAAAGCTTCCCTTTTTTGCATCTCCAAGTGTAGACCAAAAGACTCCAACTTTTGAGATACACAGTTGAAGTATCCAGCAAAATTCTAGACAAATTTGATAGGCATTGCTTTGTCCTGAAGTAAGAGTGTTATTGATTAAATTACAAAGACATTTTAAATTACTTGACATTTCTGTCATTTATGCTGCACAATATATGTTGATACTTTGACTGACTAACAGAAGTCAGTCCTTTTATACAGAAGAAGATCAAAAGTGCCATTTGGTACATCTATGCATTTTTATCTTAAGCCTATTTTGGACTCAGGAATTCAGTAGAAAACATTTTAAAGTGTTTTATTCTCTTGGTGTATTGATTGGCCTTTGCAGCATTTGTTTATTTCAATAAGCCCATCTGTCCCTGAAAAATGTACATCTGTACACCAGTGCATGCAGAGCAGACATGCCAGTACTGATTTTAGTTATCCCTATCTTTTCCCCCCCTCTCCTATTACTAATTCTAAGCAAGTATAATATCAATATTGCTTTTTGGCGTGGAATATGTACATGCATATAAATTCACAAACAGAATCATCTGAAAGTCATTAATACTAATGGTGAAACCCAGGAATTCACCTCAGAATACATGTTCTGTTTACGTACATAACTCCAGAATTAGAAATTGCAGAAAAATGTGTCATTTGCCTAAAGACGTGTAACTGTGCAAAAGCTAGGAAAA
Source organism: Serilophus lunatus (assembly GCA_013399895.1). Lineage (NCBI taxonomy): Eukaryota > Metazoa > Chordata > Aves > Passeriformes > Eurylaimidae > Serilophus > Serilophus lunatus. The sequence continues at coordinate 3,453,105 of VXBA01004302.1, forward strand.
CTACAGCTCATTTTGAAAATATTAACCCACTCCAACTCCCCTGTAAAGTTATGGAATTGTTTCCTGAAGAAACACTGGATCAGATCAGCCAACGTGATTCTCTCAAAAAAATCGTATGCAATTTTGTTAAATGAAATTGAAAATTCAAAACTTTATATGAAGCATACAAAGGCATTCTTCAGGATAATACTGTAATACTGAAAATGTAATAGCTGTGCAAATAGTTTTGATACACTTCTTTGGTATCAGCAGCTGCTGTTACATGGATTGGTACATCTGTCATTTTCCAGGTCATTTTATGAAACCAAGGGAGCGTTCCTCAAAGACCACAGAGTATATGAAATAGTTTTTATTGCAAATAATTATTGAAAACCTATTTGCTAGGTGAGCTTCAGCTATATATCTTTCTGTAACTTCCTTAAAACTTCCTTGGGACAAAAATTGCTGGCGTAATATAATTTTGTTAATTGAGTTTGGTTTATGTCTTCCATGTGTGGTGGCAGAATGGATGTTTGTTTTAAACGCAGTATGGCTGTCCTTGCATACTAGCTTGCTGTTTCGGGCTTAATCGGTGATGCTGGAGAATATCTGAATGAGCTAATTGTTAATTTTTTCTTCTCTTTTCCTCTTGCTTACTGTGCTTTTGCTTCTTTTTTCTAGATGTTTTTGCTTATTCCTTCTAGTCTGATTTTGCAGTTATAGACTAAGAAGTGGCAAAAGTTCTCAAGATTGACATTCAGGAAAACAAATAATATAAAGCCTACGGAGACCTAAAGCGTGCAAGCTGCTTTCTTTGCAAGAAAGAAAAGCAGAAGGATATCTGGGGCAAAGATGGGGAGAGTTTAATAAGCACATATATACTGAATTTTGTATTTTAAATTAATTAATACAATATGTATATGTGCACTTGCACATATATGATAAATTAATAGCATTAATAGCTTGATAGCATTATACTTCTAAAAGAAAAAGAGTGTGTGTAGCATTCATTAGTAAAGTCATTCATTATTTATTCAGGTTCACAAAGTGAAACTACATGCCAACATATCTGTATTGCCTCCTTAATCTACTAAAATGATCGATCCATGTTCACTTGTGTAACCGTAGAATCTTTCTCCTGCTAGGTTATCCTGTTGTCTGTTTCTCTTTATCCAACATAGTGCAGTTCTTATTCTCCCTATATTTAGCGTCTGTTACTAATTTAATCTTTTAGATTAATAGTCAATTTATGTTAATCTTCTTTCTTTTTTCCTTGCACTTTTTTATTTTTCTTCCGATGCTTAAAATAGAAGTGGAGCAAAAAGGTAAATAACGTATACAGTCCAAACCCCAGCTCCTTGTTATGTGCCTTATGGATGTTAACCTCTTCCCTTCCCCTCCCCACAACACTCTTATATTATGATAATCAGCAGGATCTCATAAGTACACCTCATAAAGAAGTCGACTGTTTGCAATAAAGTGACTTGGCTGCTTAAAGTAGGTGGCGGGGTATAGTGTCTGAAGTACTTGGGCTGGAGGGAAGACTCCCTTGCTTTTTTCTCTCCCTTTCTCTTTGTCTTTCTTTCCCTCTCTTTCTCTCACCCTTGGGTTAATTCTTGTTAATCAAGTGTCATCTTGCCTGGCTTCCAGAACCCTCTCCATAGCATGCCATGGTTACAGGGTTTCCTGGTCTGTTTCATTCATCGCTTTGGTTGTGTTTTGTTTTCTCTGCTCCTAATTGCTTTCTCTATATACCTGATGATTTGTTTTGTTCCTTTGTTTTTAATCGAGGCACCTCCTTTTTCAGCCTCACCACTTCTTAAAGTTCTAAACAAGTCGATACGATTTTTTTTGGACTGAAATGACCTAGCGCACTGCTGCACACCAGTTAAAAGCTCTGGAGCGTTAATGTGTACTCACTAAAAGTCTGAAACAAAAATGCAAGAGTAGCTCTACATTTTCAGCTGTCTGTGTATGCCATTGAGCCTTGGTCTGTACTAGTGAAAACAGTTCCCATCCACTTTCCATACTGGTACAGAAAGCACATGGTAACTTTAAGAAAAGTGGATGATAAAGGGTGATAATTGCATTAATTATAAGGTATAATCTAGTGCCAATTAAATGGATTTTTTTTTTCTTCCTGACACAGTCATTATGATTTACCTACCTTTTTTTTTCTTTCTTTTTAAATTTTTATTGCAAGACAGCCTTAATTTGACATAATTCTTGTCTTACTTCTCTCTGTGACTGTTAGTTTTTGTTTGCCCGGGGACGTTGAAAGCAATTGTGGACTCACCGTATTTATATGAAGCTGAACAAAAAGCAGGTGCTTGGTGCAAAGACCCTCTCCAGGCTGCTGATAAAATATACTTCATGCCATGGACTCCATATCGCACTGATACTTTGATAGAATATGCTTCTTTAGAGGACTTCCAAAATGGACGCCAGCAGACAACATATAAACTCCCAAATCGAGTGGATGGCACTGGATTTGTAGTGTATGATGGCGCTGTCTTTTTTAACAAGGAAAGAACTAGGAACATAGTAAAATTTGACTTGAGGACTAGAATTAAGAGTGGAGAGGCCATAATCAATTATGCTAATTACCATGACACCTCTCCATATCGATGGGGAGGAAAGACTGATATTGACTTGGCAGTTGATGAAAATGGCTTATGGGTAATTTATGCTACAGAGCAAAACAACGGGATGATAGTAATTAGCCAGCTGAACCCCTACACTCTGCGCTTTGAAGCCACCTGGGAAACAACGTATGACAAGCGGGCAGCATCCAATGCTTTCATGATATGTGGTGTCCTGTACGTGGTGCGGTCGGTGTATCAGGACAACGAGAGTGAGACTGGCAGGAACGCCATTGATTACATCTACAACACCAGGTTAAGCAGAGGTGAACACGTGGACATCCCTTTCCCCAACCAGTACCAGTATATTGCTGCAGTGGATTACAACCCCAGAGACAACCAGCTGTATGTGTGGAATAACAACTTCATTCTGCGATATTCTTTGGAGTTTGGCCCACCTGATCCTGCCCAAGGTAAGAATTTCTTTTTTTCTCCTTTTTAATCTTTTTATGTTTCCATTCCAAGAACTATGTTACAATATTTTTGGTCTTAGACTTAGCTCTTGGCAGAAGGACAAGGAGGGGTTGTTTGTCTGCACTGTGCCGAGCAGTGCAGCATTACCAGCAGTGCAAGACAAATTTTCAGAACCTGTGAAGAGTGATAGAGTTACTTTATTTGGTGTACAGACTTATGCTTTTCTTCCTTTTTTAATTTCTTGCTAAAAAAAAAAAAAANCTGTGTTTGAGAATGAGTTGGGGAATTTACACCATCGGTGAGTTTGGCTTCTGTAGCTAAACTGGGTTCGAGTTGATACATGCTGAGCCAGGAGCCTGTTTCTATCCAGTCAGTGTTACCTGCCTCCTGAATTGATTCCAGCAAACACACAGACTTTTCCATTTCTTGGCACCAGCAGTGGAGAGCAATGTGTGCTGGGAGGTCCCAGAGGAGATGTGTGGGTTAATGTGCAATACCAAGCATAAGTATTTTTCTGCAGTCTTATTTTCACAGTTTCTAATGTTGGGTTAGATACGATTATCTAACATCTTTTTAGTGGTTTTTCTCAGTAAGTCCCTTAAAATTGAGCTTCAGCTCACTAGAAGCTAGAACTACTATGTAAAAGGAAAGAGTTTACCTGTCAAAAGGGGAAAGAAAAAGAGAGGTCTCTATGTCTCAGAAAGCCCTAAAACTGACGTGAACAGACACAGCCACATATTAACATCTACAGAGGAGAGTAAATACCAAGAGAAATGCTCTGTGGCAGAGGATATATGCAGCAATGAACAGAATGTTGATAAGCTGCTTTAGCAATGAAGGCAATGCTTCACTTCTCTCATCTAACTGGTATGCATGTTTAGCAGCTGTTTTTTCTACTTCAAAAAAGTAGTAATAATGGTTTCTCCAGATGAGGAGTAGCTGTCCTGCTTCAGTGAAGGTGATTCATGCACAGCAGTGCAAACTGTATAATGTGCACACAATTATATCCAATACACATATAGCTTTTCCAGGTACAAAACTATTTAAGAGGCAGCAGAACAGGGCAGTTTAGAACCAATACATTAGTGATCTCCAGAGCCAAGTGTGATCTGTCCAGGTGGTCTCCTGCAGACCTCTCTGGCAATACATGACCAAAGGTCAGTGAGGTTTTAGGTGTTTGGGGACTGAGCTGCAACTGCAAGGGCAGCCAGCCATCCTGACCAGCTTTGCTCTTTTTTACCTCAAGATAGTCCATTCCTCAGGGAGGCTTTGGGGCTGCTCTTAGCAGAGAGATAACTACCTGCGTAATTAGAAAAAAAATTAAAGCTTTCGTTTTCGTACATTCTCGTGCATGTCACTTTTCATTCAGTTTAACGGAGACAGAGATGCGTTTTAAATTCTCCAAAGCTTTAAGAGTAAGAGGAGAGAAGGGAGGTGCAGGCTTTAAGTAGCTTTTCCCATTCTGGCAGCTGCCGTGAATGTGACAAAAGCTAATCTTTAAATCATTGCATAGAAGAAAAGTGTAAAGGAAGAGCAGGGAGAGAGAAGAGGCTTTGTGGAATCCTTACTTTGCTTTAGTAAACCTCCAAAGGTCTCCAGCAAGACATTTCATAATGTTTTTATTATGAGAGTCTCTGAGATCTTAAGTTACGATACATGTGCTGGCCACATCCCATCTAATACCAGAAACAGATTTGGACATCCCCCAGCACCCCTTCCTTTTCCTGGATTCTTTTCTGGCATGCAAGGCAGGAGGAGAAATGGTTTATTCCAACCAGACTTAGACGAGAAGGGGTCTAGGGCACACTGCAGGGTGCTTGCCTCTCATCTGAGCTGTTAGCCCATTCACCCATGAAGACAGAGAAAGAATATTTGAGTAAGTTGAATTGGGGTTTTAAATGCATTAGGACATCAGTAACTATATTTTGATTTTGGCCTTTTTAAAATATAGAAACCATATGAAGACACTGGGTTTATTTGAATATGTTATACCTGTTTTCAGAAATGGTATTTTTCCTTAGATAAAGTCAATACTCAGTGTTTTAGTTTTATACGGGTCTGTACATAACAGATCTAAGAATATGTTTCAGTTCGTTTCCTCCTTTGCCTAAGCCAATTGCCTGCAGTTAAAAACTACTAAATGAAAGGAAATAGTATCTTACATAATTGTCCTTGAGATGTATGCTATAAAAGCAAGAAGAAATTTTGTACCATTTCTACTTACGTATTTATTTCTACTGTATTCGCAGTTCCTCTTTGTTTTAGGATAAAGTCTGTATAAGTTGAACATCAGTCCTTCGATTGTGACACAAATGATCTATATGTCTAATAAACATTCGTATTTATCTCATAGGGAATTAGATCAGCTTTTCAGCACATTTAATGAAGGACGTTTTTGCGTTTCTTCTGATTTGTTTTGGTTTGTGTTAGACTAAGATTTCTTAATCATCTACTCAACAACGTAGGTATTGGGATAACATTCTTTAAGTTACCTAACACAAGAACCTTCCTTTAGTGTCTTTTGCAATGGTACTTTAATACCAAGTATTTAATGGTGTCACAAGGTCAGTGTCTCAAAATTGGAAGTCGTGGCCTTTTCTTTTTGAGCGGTTAACTTGGGACCATTGTGGGAAACTAAATAATCTGTGTTCCCCTCTGTTGCTGTGGAAGAAATAATGATAGATAAGATACACAATGATTTTTATTTTTTCCCCTATCTATCTTGGCTATCAGTCCTTGTCTACACTGTAACTTCAGCTACCAAAACAACAATCTTTCTTCCTACATGAAAGACAAATTTATCATACCTAAGTTGTACTTCTTATTTGCTCTCAGGGCCAAAGCTTGGGCTCATCTACATCTTCAAACATGGCTTTGTTTTCTCTGTTGTTTCTTTCATTTTTAAATCTGCCTGTTGAAGCCTCTGAAATACTACTATAATTAAATGTTGACCTTGCCCTTTCTGCAAACCCACACCATTTTCTCCTCTTGCAACTGTCCCTGTTGCATGCTCCTTGTATCCTTACTTTTTTAATCTTCAGGAGAACTTTTCAGATTTCTGAAACTGTAGATGCTGCAGACAGACTACTGTTTCAGTACTTTAACGTGGGGTCTGCTACCCTTAAGACTCCCTCCTTAATCTTATTTTTGTATTGTTTTTCTTCTTGCTTATCATGTAAGTTATAGTACATAGATGTATCATAGAATTATGAAAAAGACCCTTAAAGTCATCAAGTCCAATTGTAAACCTAAGCCTGCTGAGTCCATGTTCCCAAGTGCCATGTCTGCACATCTTATGCTGAGCAAATGCCCCAGCTGCAGTTTGAAAAATTCAAGACCAACCAGAGTTCTTATGTCCTTGGTATATTTAGTGGATATGTCCATCTACATTCTTTCTACAGGAGATACCAAGGGTCTAAATGGATCGTTGCTGAAATAGTAATTTTTTAAGGAATTTTAAGTTAAAAGACCAGGAAAAATGAGGGTAGTTTTGACTCCAAATACATTTTAAGGTTTCCTTGGTAACAAAAAGAAGAAAAATCCTTTTGTTTTGTGTTACTGCACTAGGGAGAGATTTCATTTACACTCATCTCAGTTTGTGCTAACTGTTCAAACTGAAGTTGTCTCCCCTTTTGTACCCTGATACCCATCATTAAGTATTACTGGATCACTGCAGGAAAATATGGATGTTGTGAGTGCGGGCAGAACAGAAACTTGGAAAGTAGCATCACCAAGGGCTTGAAATAATAGAAAAGTAGTGCAACACTGAGAATCTACAACAAAGTCATGGAGGAAATTGTTAAGTAAATTACACCTGTACAGTTATATCAAATCTGCTAGACTACAGATTGATAAAAGAGTGGTTGTACAAGTAAACACAGTATGATGGGAACCAGATAGCACATTTCTTAACCGTGGGTGTTCTGCGACTTTTTTGTCCTATTTGTTATCATTTGGGGGTCTAAATTTATAAATGGCTGTGTAAACATTTTGCTTTCAACTAAATGGGATTTGGCAGGGTCAATAGAGTACTGGCTAGCATAATAACTGGAACCTGTAGGTAATTAGGTGAGTCTTAGTGCATTCCCTGCTAGTCACTGAAGCATGGAAACAGGCACACAGCAGTAATAAACAGAAGGTAGAAAAATCACAATTTGCACAGGTTTCTGATCTCTGTTGCTTTACAGAGCATCTCAGTGTATGAAGACCTTCTGAAAATTAAGGTGGGAACATAGATTTTCGTGTGTTTGAATACATTGAAATACCTGACCTATAAGAGCGTACATTTCACTGAAAAATCCATACAGCTGATTTCTAAAATCACCTGGATGCGAGAGGCGAGAATGAAAGTGGCACATTATCTGGGCATTTCAACACAATTATAAATCCGACTTATATTTTGGGTGAGGATGTTTTTGATTGGCTTCATTTAGGTTTTTTAAAAACTTATTTTATGCCTGCCTAAAATAGAAACCTACTGGCAAAGCATACTAGATGGCTTGTGTGCCTTCTCTAAATCTACTCTTCACTGTCAGTTGAGGAAAGAAGGTTGCTATTCCCCTGCTGTCCTAGGCAATTGCGTTATGTTTTTTATAGACATCACACTGTTAAACAGGTGTTAAGTTTTACTTCAGCGGTGTCTTCATTTTTAGTAACAGATAGCATACATAACTGTTTAAATAAGCTGTTAGCAACTGCATGAAACAAATGTAAATTCATTACCCTCAATTTGATTCTTTGATTTTACGTATTATTGCTCTTCTTTTTTTTAATTTTAAGAAGACTGTCTTCAGCAGAATCATGTGAAGCCTAGCCGAAAGACAAACTAGAATCTTGCATTGTAAAAGTGGCTTTTTTGGATTTGGACAAAAACTACATATTTGCAGCCTTGTAAAGACTCCTGTAGCTTAGAACAATAGGTCAATAACCTTGAATGTAGTTTGTTCTTCTTCTTACTTGTGGCACATTAATCATTGCTGCCATTATTTGTGTTGGTAAAGTGCTCCACAAGAGCCTGCAGATGCCGCCACACTCAGCTTTCAGAATGAGACACATCAGGTGGTGGCAGCTGTCATGTGTCTTCTTGCAGCTCAGGAGAATGGCCTTGCAGATTTAAGTTCTTAGATGATAGGCTTTGAAATTGATTTTAATGGCTAGCGATGAAAATTGTTCTACCTAGAGTTATGTAATAACAGAGGGATTATTTGAGTTCAGGGTGCAACACAAAATATGTTCTGAAAATTTTTACCTCACTGCTTTGTTCGGAGTTCTGACTGTGCTCCTGAGACAAAACTGTTCTAAACATTATAGGATTTGAGAAGTAATCACAGTAATACTAATACACATTACAATTATTAAATATGTGTTAATTAGCACACTGTATTAGGGGATGGATAGTAATAATTGGTTGTCCCCTGCATCATTCTTCATCCCCACTATCTCCCTATTCCCCAGGACCTGATTCAGCACTTACCTGACACTTGTGCAAGTGGTTGCAAATGCTTTTGACAAATGTTTAATGGGAAAGCACTAGAAGGCTGGATGCATTGTAATCAAAAGAAAAATAGACCAGTTTCACAAGGTGTCAGGCAAGGACTTGCACTTGCAGAACAGATCTGAGGATTTCAGTAGTAGCTGGCTACACTATGTGTTCAGCACAATTACACAGGCTGCGCTCAAGCAGCCAAAAACAAGATTTGAAGAGAAGACAGGCTCTGGAGAAGTTTTTCATTTGGGAGCAAAAGAGAGATGAAAAGCACATCTTTGCCCTTAGTCTTCAAAAACAAATCATGATGTTCAAAAACTCCACTCTAACTTCATGTAAAAAAAAATAAAAAGATAATATTTGAGACCTCTAATATAACCAAAACATAATTGAAAAAGGGGTTTTATTTTATGACTTAATTTAGAGAACTTGCGTTGTCCAGTAAGTCAGAGTTCAAGGGCCTAGCAGAAGAGGCAAAAAAAAAAAGGAAGAAAACAGACAAAAATATTTTATACGAGCTTATTTATTCTCAGCATAAAGATCTGTGCTCTTACGTGCCTATAAAGTGTTGTGAACACTAATGAAGATTTGGAAATAATTAGCAATAACTGTTTCAGTTAGTTTGCTCAATTACATTCTCTCAATATACATGTGAAGATGCAGGCCTTCCAGACTGTTATGTCCACTAGCCTTAACTAGCAGTATCTGCCCAAAGCCTCAAAATTTGTGGCATGGCTTGGACTGTGCCTCAGCACCTCCAGCAGTGAGTTCCTGCTGTGGGTCAGTGACTGGAGCAGCTGCACATCCTGAGCAGAAGGAATTTGGCCTAAGCCAGGCCTGGTGTTGAGTAAAGATGAAACTAGGTCCTTGCCACTAACTTATATATGAGTTGTATCTTCATACCTGCTTTATCAAAGAACGATGTTAAGGCCCAGAATGTTCAAACAGGAGAGCGCCATGTACATGTTAGTTAGTCACTGCTTCTGTATAGAGGTAATCGGGCCTGCTGCAGCATTGTCAAGCAGAATGGGAAGATGTTCTCAAAATTACTGCCCTGGAAGGTGTATACTAGGTGACTTGAGGGGTCTGTCTTTTAAAAATGGTCTCATTAGTTATAGCCCACTGCCTTTGTTGTTAAAGCTGGACTACCTTGTTTACGGCACACTGATTCAAATGATTCTGTTTATTGAGTTGATCCTGCTGCAAGAGTGATTACGTAATCTTTAATTGCTTTGAGTGTGTTTGTTATGTACTGATAACTTACTAGTACTGCCTTTCAGCCTTTAGAAAGATAACTTTCAATTTTCACTACAGAAGAGATTATTTGGAGAATGTGCTGAAATGCCATACGAGTAGGAGTTGGGAGTTCAAAAAAAAAAAAAATCAATCAATCAGTTATATATTAAACACCCAGAATAGCAATAAGAGTAATATTAAAATAACGAAAAGGAGACACCAGAGAATCCTTTAAAGCTACATAAATAACTTTTAAATAACTTTTTTTCTATATAATTCTGAGTCATTTACTTTATTATTACTCTAATTTTCCCTGTGCAGTGCCTACCACAGCAGTGACAATAACTTCTTCAGCAGAGCTATACAAAACCACAGTGTCAACCACTAGCACTACACCGCAGAAAGGTCCCATAAGTACAACATTAGCTGGAGGAACAAAGGAAGGAAGCAGAGGACCGAGACCACCGCCACCCGTTTCTACAACCAAAATTCCTCCTGTGACAAGTTTTTTCCCTTTGCCAGAGAGGTTCTGTGAACCAACTGAGGCCAGGGGGATTAGCTGGCCTCAAACACAAAGAGGAATGATGGTTGAACGCCCTTGCCCCAAAGGAACACGAGGTATTGTCTTTAAATATATGTCTTGATTTCAAGCAGACATTTCAAAGGCGATGTGCAGCTCTCTCATGAGTATTTTTTTAATCTCAGACTGTCTGTCACATGATTTTTTTGTTACTTGGAGAGTACAGTGTCTACAGGCAATGGTCAAGTTATAATCCGCAAACGTCATTAAAGAGTAGCTGCAGAATTACCTTGTCCTTGCACTTTCGAGAATCCAGGTCAAATTTTAGGGCATTGCTCGAGGACTGTTGTGAAATAATGCTTACAGCTGCCTTTCTCATTATGAGCTCCCTTCTGGATGAGCTCCAGGAAAAATCAAGGGCTTTTCGTTTGTTTGCAGAAAATGTCTGGTACTTTTCACTGACTTTTTTTACTGCTCTTTGTAATCTACATTATTTCCTATCGTTTTTGTCAGTTATTGTCAACTAGTACCATTAGCAGCGTAGAGAATTTAACATTGTTTAGGAGCACAGTGTAGCCAATTTCCTGAATGCATGCAGAAAAATGGTTTCCATGTCAATGTAGTTTTCTGCATTTCTTGCAGGAACTGCCTCATATCTCTGCGTAGTCTTAACGGGAATGTGGAACCCCAAAGGTCCTGATCTTAGCAACTGTACCTCACACTGGGTAAATCAGCTGGCTCAGAAGGTTAGTTGAAACCTTTTAATCTAGTGTATGCTGGTGATTAAAGATTTTAACTCTGAGCATTAATAATTCAGTTTATTGAAGCTGTTTTTATTACTCTGTGTTCATTTAAAGTAGAAGGAGGTATGTGTATTTCATGTGCAAAGCATTGACCAACATATGCATGTTTTGGTATGCCCTGTCTCTTAAGTTCTTTAGTTGAATCTGTGAAGATTACATGTTCTCATCACTATTTAAAACAATTAGCTTTGCTGGTGATCAAAAACCAAAAGCAATATTTGCTTAATAAATCAAATATTATAAATCAAACAGCAAAACCTGTGGTATACAGCAAGGTTTTTTGCTCAGTAAAAATTACACTGTAATAAATAGATTTTTGTCTGAGTGCATTGATAACAGTATAATTAGAGCACGAAATCACTTTCTGTGTTTTCCTTCCTACTGAGATTTACAAAGTTTATGAAAACTGGATAATTTATTGTCAGTACCAGGCTACTTGACTTTCAAATGCCTCAAGCACTGGTATGAACAAATAGATTTCTTACTGTCTGATAATGGCAGTAGAATAAAAGTGAGGATGAATGGAATATCTAGCCCAAAAGTCCCAGTCAGATTTCTGGGTTTGATGGCTGTTAAGAGCTGCTTTTGTGTGTCATGGATCTAAGAACCTTTAATCTTGTGAGATAAAGAGAACGTTATTGGTCTCAATTAGTTACAGATTTTAATGTATGTGCAAATGGTTATTTCACCACAACAAAGGTACACAGGGAATTGGAATTAGGAGCCGCAAGCAGAACAAGGGACCCTGCTGAGATAATATAAATTGTCGTTTCAGATCAGAAGTGGGGAAAATGCTGCTAGTCTGGCCAATGAACTGGCTAAACACACCAAAGGACCAGTCTTTGCTGGTGATGTTAGTTCATCAGTGAGGCTGATGGAACAGCTTGTGGACATTTTGGATGCGCAACTTCAGGAACTACGGCCCAGTGAAAAAGACTCCGCTGGAAGGAGTTATAACAAGGTACATATGTCACATGACCTCTTCTTGCTGGGATAACCATTGCCCTTGGGGTTTGTATTTTTTTTTCTTTTCAGAAATATTAATCTGTATTTTGTTCCTGTGTGTGTATAGTTCTGGAATAAAAATACAAGAGAGAACGGCAGTAAATACACAGGAAAATTGCAATTACCTTCTTTAGGCAATAAGATATAATTCACAATAGCTGACTGGTCCTAAAAGATATAGCTGTGTCCTATATTGAAATCTGGAATGCATTATAACCAGTGTGAGGAAAATGAGTATTAGCTCTCAGAAATTCTTTAACAAATCAACGTGTTTATCCAGTGATCCTTTTAACCCTGAACATGTAATAAAATCAGTGGGCTTCTGCATAGGTGCAGGGTTTTATTTTAATCTGACTTCTGCAGAATAATAATAATAATAAAAAAGGCACTTTCTTAGCCTTCTAAAGACACTGACATGACTTATAATTGATCTTTATAAAAATGCCTTAATACACATATCTAAAACATGATATGTTTTAAACCCTAATGTTTTCTCTGGAATAATGTTCCGAGGAACATTTCACAGAAAATTTATGTCTTTGTGATTTAAATCCAAATTACAAGTGTTATTACCTTTCCTCTTTTTCCCAGAGGAAATGCGGTATTTCTCAGCCTCTTCCTTGCATCAGCCTAGTCAGCAAGCCACAAATGAAATATTTTTTCATCCTTCTTTAAAGAGAGAGATCCATGCACTCCTCTGTTATTTTGGCAAGAGTTTTATTTTGAGTCCCTAGCTGCCCTTAAAATAGTTTTCCCAGAGACAGCTCAAGTGCCCACACAGGGATTTTCTCCTTTGGCCTTTTCATACAAATCCCACTCTTGGGGCAAAAGATAACCTAAACACCTGTATGAAAGGGAGCTGTGCTGGTTTTGTATAGGGTAGAGTTAATATTCTTCACAGTGGCTAATATGGGGGCTACATTTTGGATTGTGGTGAACATGGTGGTAATTGGGAAGAAGTGGTGGAGGTTCAAAGTTACGGTATCTGTCTTCCCAAGTAACTGTTACATGTGATGGAGCCCTGCTTTCCTGCAGAGGGCTGAACACCTCCCTTCCATGGGAAGCAGTGAATTAATTCCTAGTTTTCCTTTGCTTGAATGTATAGCTTTTGTTTTACCTATTGAATTGTCTTTAACTCAACTCATGAGTTTTTGCACCGATTCTTTCCCTGACAACACTGGTGAGGGAATGAGCAAGTGTCTGTGTGGTACTTGGTTGCCAGCTGGGCTTAAACCACAGTTGGGAAAAAATGTTTCCTGTGTGATGCTTTTTTATAGTCATTGTGGACAGAAACTTGATGAATGTCCAGGCTAAAGTTCAAAATCAAGATCTGAAAAACCAGAGTATTTTTTTTTCTATTTCTCAAGGTTTGCAGAATCTGTCTAACTTCTGATTTTCTTTTTCCTTACTAAAAAGCTCCAAAAACGAGAGAAGACATGCAGGGCTTACCTTAAGGTATCTCTCCTGTGCTGTCACCCTGCTTTCTCCCTGCTTCAGCAACCTGCCACGCTTTATCATCTTGCTGCATGATCCTATGTATTTCAGTCTTTGATAAATGTGTATTGTGCCCCATATCAACTTTACAAATGTTGGCTGTGCACAGGTATAACACTCAGGAAAAAAAAAATCAAAGTTTATACCTCTTTTACCTCAACTTGTTCAAAACAAAAAGAGCAGAAAGGGTGATTAACTGATTTGGAAATAACATCTATCTCATAATAAAACTTTGGGTAGGGGAAAAAGCTGGCAACTTAAAAGGAGTACTTTGTCTTGTTAGAATTTTATATCAAAGACTGTTTAGAGTTTGCTTGCGTGAAAGCTGTATGTTATATAGCTTGCTTTGTTCTTTGTGTATTCTTATACCTAGTAAAAATCACTCTTTCTTACAGTTTTAAGAATTGTTACAGTTCAATGTCTTCAGGATAAAATGCAAAGAAACATTTCTCTAACTTCACCAGTAAAATGTCTGCCATGTGTCCCATTAACTAGGCTATATGAATGGCATGTAACACATTGCTACCTGCTTTCCAGTGCCTTTCATCAGCTGTAGAATGATTGTCTGTACCGGCCAACTCCTCTGCAGTACAATGCCAGTAATACCGTGTCGCTCGCCCCTGTGAAGGAGAGAAAAAAGTCCTAGAGCAGATGTGCCTGGCTCTGAAAAATTTTATTGCACATTTTTTTAACGCATTTAAAATACTGATTTTTACTTATACCCTTTGAGATGAAATGTAAGAATGATTGTTGAACTGTGAAATAGTTTGCAATATAATAAAATAATTCAGACTCTTACTGAAGAGAGATTTCTTGGTATGGGGCACTTCTGTGTTTTATCCTAAAGCCCTGGAAGTGGATGAGAGATGTTCAGTTATGCAGAAATTTGGCTAAAGGAGACAAAGAGAGAAATTAACTTACCAAATAATAATAATTGTGATAGTTTTTTATTAGAAAATTGTTTTAATAGTGAAGGAAAATACAGCAGATACATTTGAGTAGAGTGGTGTTTTACGTTTCATTAGTAAACAGGGTCGTGAGAGGAGCAGTAATGGGGGGTTGCTCAACAGCTATGTCACAAGGTCATGAGGTTTTTCCCCACCACTCGCTCACCTCTGTCTGAGAGGAGAACTGCCTCAGAAATACTACTGGGCAGGTGATCATTTTCCACAAGAAAAATGCAGAGTTAGATTATCCCATGATAAATAAAAAGTGTATCATATTAATGAATGCATACAGTCAGTGCTATATTGCAACACATGAGAAAGCATAGCATTTCCAAATGGTGTCATTTTCTGTAGGTCTCAAATGGGCTTCTCTGCTTAGATAAGACTAATAAACCTCTCGAAATTACAAATCAAAAGCTGACTTACACTATGCAAATGAAGCAAGTTCCCACTTTGTGACAGAGGATTCATTTGTACCTCAGATTAGAGGCTCCAATCTGTATTTCTTGGTGACTAATGAATCTGGCCTCTGCAGACCAATTTATGTTCCACTCTAGTTAATGGCTTCAGCAGTATCAATGTGAGCATTTTGACTATTCTGTCTCCCATTAGAGAAAAAAAAAAAAAAAGGCTTTAATGCTACTTTGAAGTATCTTCCACCTGCCAGGAAGGTCATGGTGCCTCCCAATACAGACAGAAAGAGGATATTAAAATGGATTAGGCTAATTAATCTTGTTCTGACAATAGCCTTGACCAACTTTTTCTGTTCGTATGTTTGCACTATATAGTATTCCAGACTGACATCTTTATGTTTGTACAATGTGTTCTGTTTCCATTTCCAATGCATTTAAATTGATCAAACAAATTATATATATGCTTATATGACACATTATGAGTAGGTAAATGGGACAGAATAAATAGGGTGTTTCAGCAATGCGTGGTGTACTCAGTGCGCAGCATACTCGGTGCACAACTACATTATGCATTAATGTAAAAGCCTACCTTCAATTGATTAACTGATTACTCTGATTGGGTTATTTTGTAAAAATAATGTAATCATGTCACTGAATTATTCTTCTTCCTTTTTTGTTATCACTTTATATGCAATTTAATGAACCTTAAAACATGATGATAGAGTTGTTACAAGTAAAACTTTTTAAGTGGCAACTTTATTCAGCTTTACAGTTTCGCCTTCACTGATAACAGGGACAGTCAGTGGACATCTTGTTTGGTCTATTGATTTCCTTTTCTAACTGACCTTTGTGCAGTAATGGGAGTTGGTAATCTTTTTAAATATCTATGAACAGGTACAGGAACAGGAGGGGGAATGAGAGTTGCCCGGGCTAATTTATATCCACTGAGTCAGCTTCATTTCATGCCTCCTGTAATAAAGAAGGCAGTTTGTCATAGACAAGTAGTTTATAGTGGTATGGCTGCATCAGTTAGGCTTGGTTTCCAGAGGAGGAGTACTGTCATTTTAGCCTAAACTATGGCATGCTAATTTTGCAGTTAGTATTTTTAAATAGAAGTTACACGTTTTGGCATTAACCTTAAGATGAAAGCTTCAGGCAAAACTTCCAGCATTTATTTTTGCATTTTTTCAGTACATTAATAATACCATCTTTAAATCTGAGACAAAACAAGTCAAATCTGCATGTTTACCACATAGAGACCACACAATGCTAGTGGCTAGCTGCACTTTTCATGCTAATCCAACAAGAGGATGGAAAATATTTTAATCTTAAAAATAGGGTTCTAGTGCCATTAAATCATAGTAAATCATTCTGACAGTTAAGTATTATAATTGTCACCAGATAATGTTGGAAATACTCCCCAGCTGCCTAGGGCAATCAGACCTAATGATAGTTTTCTAATGAATGCAGGCAATTGTGGATACAGTGGACAACCTGCTCAGGCCTGAAGCTCTGGAGTCCTGGAAGGACATGAATTCTTCAGAACAAGCCCATGCAGCCACAATGTTACTTGATACATTAGAAGAAGGGGCTTTTGTTTTGGCTGATAATCTCTTAGAACCAACCAGAGTCTCAATGCCCACAGAAAATATTGGTAAGTAAACTTCTTGTGAAGCATAAGTTAGAGTGCTCTGCATTGCTTTAAAAAGCAAATAAGATAAAAATACTCCAGATAGCAACATACTCTCTGAAAGCTGAACTGTGCAACATTTAGTGGAAAAGTGAACGCTCCAAAGTCAGGGAAAGACACTTTTCTTGTTTGGTTCTTCAAAATTAGCATTATTCTTTAGTGTCATTAATACTGTATAAAATGGAAAGTTGTTGATGTAGCAAAGTTGATTTACCACTGAAAAATTATTAGCAGAATGCTTAAATGGCAGAATATGGATTTTTTTGATATAACTGCTTTCCATAGAGCTGCAGAAAATGTGTTTCTGTTAAACTGGTCCTAATGAATTTAAATTACTTTTTTGCAATGTACTGTGCGAGTTAAATATTTTAGGCACTCTGAACATAGGCCAAATGTTTATATTAAACATGACTGCCTTCAGGTAAAAATGTGTTCAGTGAACTACGTCTCCCATAATGCGGAATAGCTATGCTCCAGAGACTGCAAAGTAGCTGAAGATAGTTGGAGCATAATTTAGAATTTGAGTGGTGACAGAGAAATGAAGGGGTTTGGTATTAAAGATGTGCAAATATTGTTATGCAGGATGTATTAAAGCAAAAATCATTACTATGCATAAAATTAAAATACCTTCAATTTATTAAAGAGATTATTGTAGTCTAGTGAGGTACAAGGAACCTGAAAGTTGCTAATATGCAGGGTACCAAGATAGAGACTTGGAATAGACTACAGAAATGAGAGTTTTCATGTTTCAGTGTCTACATATTTTATTTCACTGAAGAAGATGATTCTGCCTATTTTTTAAAGTAATAGGAAGATGCAGGGAAAAGATGGGGAAAGGTGTTGCAGTCGTCTATCAGTTGTTGATGAAGTAATGTAGGTAAAATCACAGATGTGTCTCAGGATGTGCACAAGCAGTTCCATGGAGCTGAGTAGACTCTCTGAACATTACTTCCTGTAATAAGCTGTCTTAAGACATAGTAACACATTACTGATGCCATGCAAGACTGAATTCTTGGTGCACGTATATATGTATGGCCTAGAGAAAGAGAAGACATCCCCTCATTTCATACCTTTTGCCAGTCTGTAGTTCAGACCTATAGTTAGACTAGTTCAACATAATACGGATTTTGTCAACCGATTGTCCACTCTCGCCTATATGATTTTGTCTGTCCAAGGGATTCCAGTGCTTTATGGTAATCCCATGAAAGTTTCCCGATATACAAAGTATTATAAAAGTAATACTTAAGTACATCTGAGTGGTATCTGACTTTTCAATTTAAATATTTTTCAGCAGAACTAATAAAATAGTTTCCTATAAATCTTTATATGGAATTATATTTAGGAAAAAATGGAAATAATTTTTAGCTGTGAATACTGATTTTGGTAAATACACAGTGTAAGTATACGTAGGTATTTTTTGCTTACTGTTTAAAAAACTCTTTATACCTAAATCCGTACTTAAAGTTCTAAATTTGTCAGCAGATGATACTGCTGACATCAGGATTTTCAACACTAACGTTTCTCTTCAATGCATGTGTCGTATTTTTAAGTGCATGTTTTGGGGGCACAAAATAGAAGAAGGTTTGTTGCTGTCTTACCACCATTAAAGTGGTGTCATTTTATCAGGGT
The DNA here is from genome assembly GCA_013399895.1 of Serilophus lunatus. Classification (NCBI taxonomy): domain Eukaryota; kingdom Metazoa; phylum Chordata; class Aves; order Passeriformes; family Eurylaimidae; genus Serilophus; species Serilophus lunatus. The sequence continues at coordinate 3,471,362 of VXBA01004302.1, forward strand.
GCACTAGATTTAGTTAAGGATGCTAATTCTGTGTGATTGAAAAATGCAGTACAAATCTGCCTTGCAGACAGCAGTGTGAGAAAACTAAATAAAGAGTAGGGGAAAAGACTGTCATCTGGCATATTGCAATCTGGCCAAGAGACTTTTGTCTGCATTTTCCTTTTTTAACACTTTTTTTTTAAATTTTTTTTTTTCCTCCTCTGGTCTGCTTAGTTTTGGATGTTGCAGTGCTCATTACTGAGGGCCAGGTGCAGGACTTGAAATTTCCTCAGGGCAGTAAAGGAGGCAACTCGATTCAGCTCTCTGCGAGCACCGTGAAACAGAACAGCAGGAACGGTGAGTCTTGGGCACAGAGCACTGAAACTCCATTAACATTTATAAAACCTACATTATTTCCCTTAGTTAAAATATCAGAACACAACAAAACTGCTTTGTGGCTTTTTCTCAAATATCTTGGGTTGTTTTTCTTCAAATCCATAGCCTAAAAATGTCTCTCTGTTTACGGTTGCTTAATTGTCAGTTCATTAGAGTACAGGTTGCTGTCTTTCCGTAGACCTCTGTAGCAATAATGGTGGGAAATTTTTTCTTTTGTAGGATTAGCAAAACTGGTTTTCATCATTTACAAAAGTTTGGGCCGTTTTCTCAGTACTGAAAATGCAACTATAAAGCTAGGCAGTGACTTTGCGGGGCGGAACAGCACGATCGCAGTCAACTCCCACGTCATCGCAGCTTCTATCAACAAGGAGTCAAGCCGCGTGTACCTGACTGATCCTGTGCATTTTACACTGGAACACATTGATGTGAGTTATGCTAATGAATTAATGGAAAGGTCATAGAATCAGCAAGAGAGAAAGGCAATGCAGAAAAATACCCCTTCTTTCCATTTGAATTTTAAATGTTGGACAAGGTCAGAGACACAGTTTTAAGTCTGTGAACATAAAATTAAATGAGCCTGGTTCAGTGGTTATTAGAACTTAAGTGTATTCTTAATGAAAGCTAATTCAGTAATCAACATGAAAATGTAAATGACTAATTTGTTTCTAACTGAAAATTGACTCTTACCCTAGTAGCAGGGTTGAAGATAAGTGTTAAGATTCTTGATGGTCTGATGTACCAAGTTTTTTTACACTTTTAAGTTTTTACATTAATTTTGGACCAAATTATGGGAGCCTATTCAAATTGTTTAAATCACATTTATGCAGTGAAGAATAAAGTATGTTATCTTGGGGGTTTTATACTTAAATTTATGTATATTTTCGTCATGGTGTTTTATTTGATGTGTTTCTTTGCTCTTAAGTTTGGCCCTTTGTTGTAATGTCTCACATAGGAAAAGTAAATAATCACTCCTGTGATAGAGAAAATATGGTTGGATTTGCCTCTTTTTATGAATCTGTTTTGATTGTTTTTCATCAAAATAGATAGGCATTGAGGAATGAATTTTTTCCTGTTATCTGTTCACATTACTTTGGCCTGACCAAAGGCGAGAATCAAAGGAAAAAGATCCTCTTCTCAAATTTTCAATTACAGGAAATACATCTTCAGAATAAATTCACAGTCCTAATTTTCCAGAAAGCAAAAATGACTATAATGTACCATCCATGCATAAAATCGTAAGATGGAAATTGTAATTGTTTAAAATTGGGTCTGCAGTAATTGAGACTACACTTTAGAGTGCTTCAGACTATAAAAAGTCCCTTTTAAACTAGATGCCTTCCTTGTGCAACAGAGTCCACAATTTTGCTGATGAAAAACTTTATTGTCCGAAACATGCCAAGTTTAATCTAAATTACTCTTTACACATATTAAACAATTGCTATTGCCATCTTAATGCGTTAAATCCTCATTTTATGTTATCCTTTTATCTCCTAGCCTGACAATTATTTCAATGCAAATTGTTCCTTCTGGAACTACTCAGAGAGAACTATGATGGGATACTGGTCAACTCAAGGCTGCAAACTGGTTGACACAAACAAAACTCATACAACATGTGCTTGCAGTCACCTAACCAACTTTGCAATTCTTATGGCTCGTCGAGAAATTGTGGTAGGTACTGATGTTTCCAGCCATCAGGAGGGAGCAAATCTAAAAGATTTAGCTTTAAACTTTTAGCGAGATCCAAAACTGCTGAAGTTTCTTAGTATTTATAGCTCCTACCCGCTTTTTCCAAAGCAGTTTGCTTTCTGTAGCACTTTTCTTCCTCATCCATAAATTACAAGTAAGATAACAGGAAACAAAAAGCAAGGATGAAAAGTTTTCTATTGACCAACCTTACAACTGTTTACAGACTTACCCTCAGTACAGATGGAGAGTATCTATAGAGTCCCTGGAAGCACAAGTGCTAGCTCTCCCTAGAGAGGAAGGTCAATGAGCTTCCCTACTGGTTGTTTAAATGCTGCTCATACTCAGAAATTCTGTTGGTTATTTAAAGCGATTACTGGATGTCAGGGTGCCTGGAGCACGTAATGTTTGCAGGTTTATGGGACCTCTTATAAAGTCATTGCGTTTGAAAAGATCTCTGCTAAGACAACTGAGGTGACAAACGTGATTCTGTCATAGGTGAAGCAAGGAGCTTTCTTTAGCTGAACACGAGACTGAAGCCAGAATTACATCTCTAGCATATTCTGCATTTTATCCTGATCAGTGTATAAGTTGTTGCTTTCTTCTCCACTGTGGAGTTGCAGGTCTGTAGGAAAGAAGATGTGCTCTTACAGTAAGTCTCAGGGAATGCTGTTCTTTTTCTTTGCATCAGAAACTAGTGACACTTTAAAAATGTTTTTTCTCTGCATGGTATTTCTGGCCAATTTATAGTGAAACACAGGAAAAGTAAAAACACCACTTGATCTGAATAAATTAGTCATAGTTTTCTCTGCTTCTCTTCTGTTTTACGTAATTTTGCTCTTCCGGGAAGCTGACCTGAGATAGAGAGATTACTGAGTACATTTTGCCCATCTCATGTAATTAACAGTTAACTTTTCTGGATGTTTCCTGCGAAACAGGTTTTTATTTATACTCATAAAGACTCATATTAATTTTCTCCATTCTTGGTTATTTCTAGTACAAAGATGGAGTGCACGAATTGCTCCTCACTGTCATCACCTGGGTGGGAATTGTCATCTCTCTTGTTTGCCTGGCCATCTGCATCTTCACATTCTGTTTTTTCCGTGGCCTGCAAAGTGATCGTAACACAATTCACAAGAACCTTTGTATCAACCTATTCATTGCTGAGTTCATTTTCCTAATAGGCATCGATAAGACAGAGTACAAGGTAAGTTTTCTCTGTGTGTACTGATCTTGTTCTTCGAAATGACTGTTTTATATAGATTTGAATTAAAACATGACAACACAGTCAAGTTTTCAGCTTTCTGACACAGCAAAGCTGAAATAAAAGCTCAGCGTGAATGTAAGATAGACATATACTAAATAGTATTTACATCCATACAAAGTATGCTTTTCGTTTTCAGTTGAGAAACACTGACTATCAATGAAGCAGGTGGTTAGACTTTAGGAAGAGGAGATGAAATGAAATGTTGAAGTACAGGGAACATACATGTTTATTCATATGTCTTAACAGCTATTGACTACTTTTTATATATATATACAAGTGCAGAGCCTTTTCTATATATTTCCACATTTTTTACACTGCACATTCATTTTGGCAGTATTGGTGAAATTAATTATGAAGTAATTCATTGGGTTGAAGTGTAATAATATAGTATAGTTTTATCCAAAATTCAGCCAATGGGGCGAGCATTCAGAATGATTTCTGTAGCAACAGTAGAAATTTCCAAATTACAGCAGATAAAAATCTTAGGGCAACTGCTTCATAATTTTAAATAAGCATTATCACATTATGTATCTAAAACCAACTGTTCATGTCTAAGATTATCTCAACTGTTCTAAAACCACATCTGTTTCAAAATTAAAGAGTTGCTTATAAAGTTGAAAAGTCCACTCTATAATTGATGACTAAGTGATGAGGATGCAATTTCCTTATTTTCATTCACACTGTGCTGCTAATTTACTTTTTGTAACTACTGAGCACTGTTCAGTATATGTCTTCGAGTAGGGAAAATGCTCCTGAATTTGTGAAAGATTTCTAATAGAAGTATATGCTGTTCTGTTGCATGCTGTTTAATTGGAGAGGTAATGATGTGAAGGTTTTGTGGTTTATATTTCGATCTCTCTCTTTCTTTGCAGATTGCATGTCCAATATTTGCAGGTCTCTTACACTTTTTCTTCCTGGCAGCCTTTGCCTGGATGTGTCTAGAAGGAGTGCAGCTTTATCTAATGTTAGTAGAAGTATTTGAAAGTGAATATTCTAGAAAGAAGTACTATTATGTTGCTGGCTACCTCTTCCCTGCTACAGTAGTTGGTGTCTCAGCAGCTATTGACTATAAGAGCTACGGAACAGAGAAAGCGTAAGTAATTGCAAGTGACCTGAGTGTTTTTCAAGTGAATAATTTTTTAAAGCCTATTAGCTGTCAGAGGGTCCCTGACAGACTAAAATACCATCTGAAAGCTTTATTGGTAAGAGAATGGCGATGCTGTGCACAAATTACAATCAAGTCTTTTGTAATTGTCCAGGTTCAGGGGATTTGTACTCTAAATTATGGTCTTTCTTTTAACACAAAAGATGGACCTGAAACAAATTGAAAAAGTAAATAACTTTTTGTCATCAAATGTATATTAAGTAAAACTTCTCAACTTGAAGTATCTGACAAGCCTAACCACCCAGTTTTAAGCTAATGCTTCATTAGGTCTCTTTGTTCAGCTTCCCCTCTAGCTAGCTCTCATCCTGAATTATGACAGTACAATATTCCAACCCATATGTTTTATTTTGATAATATTTTAGCAGGCGAGTAGAGTGGGATTAAAATTAGCCACTGCCTTTTGTTTACAAGAATACAGATAGCATATAGGAAGTGACAGAAGGTAGACGGGAAACATTTCTAAGGATTTGAGTTGCTGGAGGCATGTATTTGCCTTTCAGTAGTGTTTATTTTGTCCTTTGATGAAATTAGTTACAGAATGGGAAGATACTGTTGACTACAAGAAAGCTGCTTGATTTTGCTACCGATGAAAGACAAATAACAGCAATTCAGGAGGGAACTGGCTGTATGAAAAATGAATTGCTAAGTGAAGTTGGCCCTAATAGGTTTACACGTCATTTAGTCTGGTATCTTATGTATTCTTTCTCTACTGTTCAACTCCCAGATGGGGCATTTTATTTATATCATATTGTTTTTCAGCAAAACATGGCATCAGAACATTTTCACGAGTGAGCACTTCGCATACGATATAAATTTAAAAGCAGATTTTGAAGATTACATGGAAAGCCTCTAAAAAATATTTATTGATGTTAGTTTCATTAGTCCCTGATAGCACCTGTCACCAAACCTTTTGATGGAAAGGAGAGAGCTTGTTTTGGTTTCTCCTTACATATTAGCTACTTCTGATGGTGTAGTTTCAAGTTCAGTGATGTTATTATACAGGACTCAACAGAAGAGTTTTAGCTTAGGAATTGTCCACGGACTAAGTGGTATTGTGCAATTTACAAATGGTTTGTTGGCAAAATGTTAAGAAGTATTTTTGCACTTTGCATTTATTGCATTAAGGTGATAATGAAGCTGTTCACTTTTCATTCTCTTTTTTTTCCACAATAGTTGCTGGCTTCATGTAGATAACTACTTTATCTGGAGTTTCATTGGACCTGTTACTTTTATTATTCTGGTAAGAACCTTGGTTTTTCCTTTCCTTTTAGGTTGCCTCACAGTAAATTAAAAAAGATTTAATAAGATCATTCAATACCATTGCCATTCACAAGACATTTTGTGAAAATGCTTATGAACAATTTGTGATATGACCAATGTTTATACAAATGTTTAGAAATGTTTTAAGAGTGCTGACTAAATGATTAATTGTCAAAGCTGTGGTGGCACTTCAGCATATCCACTTTTTTCGTAGTGGCCTGAACTCTGAAGGTCATACTGACATGTGTAGTCATATGAAAAATCAATGAAGCACTAAACACAGGGTTTATTTAAAAGGAGCCAGTATTACTGCTTTCAATTGAGTTAGTGCTGTACGCATTCCAGAATTTAACTGCTAATTATCCAACATAATTATCTCAAAAGGGTATTCTAAAGCATTGGATAATTAAATAGATCTTATATTCCATTACACTTACACAGTATTTGTATGTGTATTTGCATATGCACATTTTTCCATGACTACTTCTGTGTGTATTTGTGCTACATGTAGTGTGTGTCAGACATGCAAGTTCATCTGTTTAGTATCAATTATAGACTGTTACATAACCAGTAGAAAGCATATGCACAGTCATTTGAATCACTGTGTGCATGCACACCCATCTGTACGCACACAGCTCTGTGCCCATGTCCATTGAAGACAGACTGTTGCATCCCTACATCATTTACCCATTCTCTAAGCACTTTCAGGTAAAAAGCGTGTATTCACGTGTCAATTCAGGGAAAAAACTTTAAAGCCTGGCTATACTTAGGAAACAGTGTAGAAGGCTGGTGCTGGGGACATAGCCTTTGTACGTAGACGTTCTCATAATTGGTGATAGTTCAGAAAGATGAATTTATTTGTTTTCATGCTTTTGAAAGTTTAAATAATTGCAAGTTCTCCTGCCCTTACACAGTAGTAGAGTTGTGAAATGTTAACAGAATTTCAGTTCCCTTTCATTTCCAAATTTGAGAATTTTATTTTGTCATTATTTTTTTTTCAGTCTGAAGCACATGCATTAGGCACTATTTTGACATTTCTGAATTTTATAGATCTATGTGCCGGATGTACTATTTCAGCACTTTTTGTACTTTATAGTTTACATGACTTGTTATGCAAAAATAAACTGGTACTTCGATTATGGACATTTCTGTTAAAAAAATATGCCTGGACAATGTTTTGTAGGTACTTTATTAATCCTGGTAGCTTCAATATTGAAATAGGCTTAGGTATATAAGGGGTTCACTCTCTGTTTGTATCAAAAACTGTTTCAATCATTGAGTCACTGAAGAAAAGACAGTTGTGCAATATAGAAGTTGTTAAGAGTTCATTGGCGTATTTTCAAAGACACGGATGTAGATGCCAGAAGTTATCTGTGTGTATGAGTTGAATTAGAAAAATTATAGTGTTAGTAAGATTTAAGTATAGACCATAATAATCGTACAGAGTTAATTCTAAATGCATTCAAATTAAATCATGTCTTACAATGGTGGGGATTCTTTTTTAATTAAACCTACACTTGCAAAGGAAAGACAAATTTAGTGTTTTCAATATGATAGACAGTATTTTTCAACATGAAGTTGTTTCTTGCATTTGTAATTATTACTAGACAATTGCTCTGAGTTTCATTCCACCATACCTCAGTCACCACAAGTCTGATTGTGTGGTGATAATTTTGTTTTCTGTGTCTAGCTCCTTATTTTATCGTTAATAGGAGTATTTTGCGAAGTCACCTCTATTTTTCTCCCTTGCTCTAAAATAACATTTCACATAGGAAGCTTTGGGCTTTGCTGACAGCTTTTTCACTTCCTCATAACCAGGTCAGAGTGAGAATAGAGGTGAAGGACATTTAATCATACTGACCATGTACAGACATAGTTCACTATTATTTACTGGTCATGACATTATTATCCTCCAGCAAATCATTTAGACTGAGACGCAAAAGGCCTTTGGGAGCAGTATTCCCAACTTCAAAAATATGAAACAGCAGGTAGCAATCACAGCACAGTTCCTGGGAGTAATTCTTCTTTAGCAATTGCTTTGCCCTCTAATCGTCCCAGCTGAGAAAGCAAGAGAGACCAGAGGAAGAAGTGTGAGAAGTGTAATGGCTGAAAAATAATGTCATGTACAGTGTAACTGAAGAGCTATATTTGTAGTGTAGCTTACATAGTGTCAATAGCATGTGAGAATTTCACCTTGGTAAGCTTTTTAACATGTTACTCAAATCACTTTTATGTTTCTCAGTTTAATGGTGCTGTCAGTGCACGTGAACTCTTTTTTAACAGTATTGCTTTCTACTTTAATTTACTGTTTTTTTCTCTGATTTTTTAAGAATTTGTACTTGTATCTGTATATATTTTTGCTCAAAATGAGGATGGGAAGTATGAGGGGGAACTATGAAGTTCCTCAGTACATCATCTGAGGAACTTTCAACTTCACTATTTCCATAGCCTGTCATGCCTTTGGGCACCAGGGTTATTATATCTATGAGAAAAGAGCATGTAAGTAATGAGCGGTGGGAAACCATTAGTATGCCTGAAATGGTTTAATGTAAGCTTGGATCATGATACGTCAGGAGCTGTTCTTATCATTTGGACAGCTCCATCTGCATCTTTAATAATTAATTCAGTTCAGTAGGAGTTCAGTGTGCACACTCATTTAGAAGCCTTCAGAGAGCACCTCTCTAGCTGCCAGTCCCAGAGAGAAATAGGCTTCTGCATGGCTAAGAGCAAAGATCTGGAGATACAAGAGCAGTTTTAGAGCTGCATTTGCCAGGTAACAAAAGCTCCAGGGAGTTCAAAAAGGGTCAGAACATGTGCAGTTCAGCTAGGTTACTTCAGAGTGGTGTTTCTGTTCTTCTGTCTTATCGTATCCATGTCAGCACTGCAGGCTGTGTGGAATGAATTTTAAGCCACTAAGCTCAGGCGGACGTGATTCCATTGAGCAGGTTCATGGCTATAAAACAAACAGTACACTTCTGTAATCTCTGGTCAGAAAAGCCTGGGTATTTTCACTGCTATGTAGATCCATATTCATTCATACCCAAGGAATAGGCAATGTTGGTGTGACTTTAGCCAAAACTGTTGCAGTTTGCTTCACGCGGAGGGAGCCAACATATTAGTCTACAAATTGTTGTCTAAACAAAAATGACTGAGATGTCTCATTTCATTAACATAGGAAATATTAATGGTTTTCATTCATGTTGAAGAATTGCTTACCCAAGTCAGGGATGTACAGATGCACACATAACCTATCTCCACATAAGAAAATTGGACTCTGTTTGTAAGCTTATTTTTATAAATAATAAATGTCTATCTTTCTGTAATAGACACTTGGTAAATGGTATTTATCTGTTACTCACAGGGGCAAATTTATCAAAATTTTTGCAAAATCTAGCTTTATTTCAGTATTAATTCATTGTATCCGCAACTAATTCCAGTCCATTAGTGTTTTATGCAGGTTATTGCATCTACTTTTTTTAAAAAGTTAATTTGACTTGAAGACACTCCCTCTCACAAAATTACATAGATTTGAAGGACCAGAAAGTCAAATTTCCTAATTATACCATCTTTCATGTTCAGTACCTTCTGATTTCCAAATGAGGAATGGCTATGTGTGTGTTGGATGTGAAAGAAGCATGATCTTCCAGAGTGCTGCATGTCATTACCATGAAAGTTCTTCAAATTTTATACTTTAAGATAGTTACTTTGGTCTCTCGTTTCATTCTGTCTAATTACACTTGTCATACATGAGATAAGCAGGAACTGGTATATTAGAAGATATTCTCATTATTTTTTTTTAATTATTTTGCACACAGTTCTGAAATTGGAATAATGATTAAACTAGTTCTCTGTGTAATCCAGTATCCCCTCTCTTCCAGTGAATATGTTTTCGAAATGATAGCAAAATCAAGTGTAATGTTTTAAGAGATCTCACGATATAGCTCCTCCACCTGTTGTAACTGTGTGTTCTGTCACTCTTCGGTATTGCAACAGAATTCAAATCCAAACCTGATGGCTGACCAGATTTTAAATTCCTAATTTTAGCCTTTGAGAGAGTGTTGGTCTGATTTTCAGAAGTGCAACATGAAAGAGATTTTACAGACTTTATTAGGGACATAATTCTATGGCTGTTTGAGATGTATACATTGTGTCTCCACAATGTATTTTTTTATTATCATTGAAGAAGAGAGGTACTTTTCATTTGCAGATTTTAGTTCATCTAGGATGGATGCAGCCCAGTTGTCAGGATGAAGCCCAGCCAGTCACTAGCCATTTATGTTATATGATGTGATGAGGAAGTTATCAATGTCAGAGGCTGATTTTTCTCTTAACAAGATTGCTCTCAAAAGCACATTTTGCCATTCATGTAGGTCCTTGTGTGACCTCAGAGTACTGCTTGCTTGTGGTGAGGATTCTTAAAGAAAGCTGTCCTACTCAAATCATCTGTCAAGCTTGGAAAACATCTACAGATTCATTTGCTTAGATGAGTAACAGTGCAGTCCTCACAGTCATGAAACAATTCAGGTTGGAAGGGGCTTCAGGAAATCTGCGGTCGAGCCTTCTGCTCAAAACAGGCTCAGCTCTCATGTCAGACCAGGTTATTCAGAGCTGGAAAAGCTTTGCTTGTACAAAGTTGGTATAAATTAATACAAAAGTGAAAACTGTGTTTTCTTCTCCCCCCCCATATTTCTGAACAAGAAAAGTAATTCAGCTACTCCTTCTAAAAGCAATTATTTTCCGGCAAGTTCCCTTTCCTCACTAGTTAGTGTCTTTTGTTTAAAAAAAAAAAAAAAAGAAAGAAAGAAAAAAATGGCAGGATGCCCAAAAGTCTTTAACTTATGAGTTCTTCCAAAACAATCAATTCCTAGATGAAAAGCAGTAAGGGAGCCAAAACCAAATCTATAGAAAGGTTTGCTTACAATATGTGTAAGCAGGCAAAATAGGTTTTTTATAATGATATAATGTGTAATAGAGATGCCAGCATGTTTGAACAAGTGGCAGACCATGGTCTTTTGACTGCTGAAGCTGAAAACTATGCAATATTTCACAGTGGTGGAGAAACAAGTATCATATGCTCTGTTGTCATAGTTACTTTGTCTTCAAAGTACAGGTTTTTTTCTTTTTTACTCGGAAGGACTTTTTCAGCTACTCTGATCCAGCGTTATTATTTCTGTAGGCTGCTTTTGTGGGTCTGTACCTAAACTAGAATTAAAGTGTCTCTCAAGAAACTACTATGTGCAGTTAACTCTCTAGTGCAGCTGGGACATATATGCAGACAGAGCTGAGAAACCTATTTACTATACTGGAGCTTGGCTCAACCTCTGGGGTAAGGCTATATCTGCTTATATGTCACCAAAGGAACCTCAGTATGTGAATGCAAGCTTTTGTTTTTTATACGTCAGATCAGCACTTCCATTTTACAGAGAATCAGAGAATAAAACCCTGTCGTTTCATTAGGCAGTCATTTATGGGCTAAGCCATATCTATGAGCTTTTGATGCAAGAACGATGTTGGTAGTATAATACAGGATACTCCAGGGTAGCTACTTAGGCAAGGATTAGCTTCCAGCTGTGCTGTAAATACTATTCTGAACTGGATTGTGCACTCCCAGATGCATAGGTTGCAGTCAAAGTTGATTTACATGTTAGGATTAGCATGGGGTATGTGTCTTAGCTCTTAATCTGTTTGTTTTCACAAAAGGCAAATTGAAGTTGCATTCTTTTAAGCAGGCTGGAGTTCATGTTACGTCTGCTACCAAACTGTACAAGAAACTTTTTGAAATCCAGAAGATTTAAGCCTGGCTAAAAAGGAAATGGAAATGAGGGTCAGGTCAGGCACAGAGCCCCTCTCCCATATAGTGCAAAGGCCCAGGGGAGAAGCAACTTACTTTTTCAACTAATTATGCCATACAGTGGAAACCTAGTTAAGAGGAAGAGATTGCAATGTTATGATGAAGTGGTGTTTCAAATGTGGTTAGTCATTACCTATAAGAATCACAAAGGGTAATAATCAATATCATGAATTATTGACACTTCTGTTAGCTTTTGCAGCAATGGAAATATGCTTAACCTCTACACCATGTACATACATTTGCTTAAAAGTCAGGTATTTTCGGTCAGTTCTTGAAACACAAGAGGAAACCAAGCATAAAAGCTTATTTTTGTTATTTGCATCACGTACATTTTTTTCTATTAATCTCAAAATAAAATTGTAAAAATGTTTTACTTTGAATGAGGACTGATAAGGTTCAAAGCTGGCAGACTCTGTTCTGGTGTGGAAAACTGCATTATAGTTCATGCTGTCCATCCTGGTTTTGAGACAGCAGCAGGAGTGGTAACTTGATTGCCCTTACCATTAGGAATTATTTCTATAATACATATTCTTCTTAACAGACTGATCAGAGCATTTAAAATACTGCTCTTCAAAGTTTTCAAGACTAGTTCTTTATTAGGATTTGAGTGACACTTCTGACTGTTGAGGCACATCTTAGGAACACATCTGGCATGAACTGGTATCTCCCATGTTACAAAAATTGTGAGGATTTTGAAGCTGCCTCAAACCAAAGGCTACCCAAACTGAGAGACTGCACAGGATCGTTCTCCATCAGTAACCAGTTGGAGATACATATGGAAGATTGTAAGAATGGGGTTATAATCTGTGTGTTACAAGTATGTCCAAGCATATTCTCCATCTTCTCTTAGCTGTTGCTTCTGCCACTTCCTATGGACCACTGTACTAGTGGATATGTAGGATATGTATCTTAGCTCTGAGAGGACACAGCTCTTACTGGTTTCAAAGATACAATTTTATTTGAATTGTCTGCATGGTACAGGTCAGCAGAATCTAATTACTCAAATAAATTGTGTACTATTTTTCAGCCCATACTCTGTAGGCATCCTTGTATTTGGCTTGCCCATGCTCTTCACAGGCTTTGAAATTGATAGGAGAAAGGCTGCCAGTAACTTCGATATCTGTGATTCTGTTTCAAAGTAGAAAAGCTATAAAAAATTTCCTTCGATATCTTCCCTGGTGTTATTTGTATGAATGACACAACAAGTGGCATACAGTCACTTTGACAGAATCCAGACTACAAAGGGAAAGAAGGCTGTAGGAGGCTGCACCACCAGCGTATGTCCATGGCACTGTTAAGTTTGATGCATTCGCTATATCTTTCTGTGTCTTTTTCTTCAGTTACACTTAAGCTCTTTTCAAGACCCTGGTAGAATTTGTGAAAATAAAAGCAAATTTTAAAAAAAAAAAAAGAAACCAGCAACGGTGAAAAACATTTCAAAAGTAGGATGGAGTGATGAAAAGACAACTAGTATAGCTCAGTAATGGGGTAACCATAGTGCTGGGACGAAATTGGCGAGATGGGGAACAAGGTCGAGGTGATGGGCAAAGGTGACCAGATGCTGAGAACAGCATGCTGGACGACAGAGCTAGACTGATGATGGCACGTGCTGGACATGGGCTAAATATAGTGGTTCATGGTGATGTGTTGAATTTGGAAGATTATGTGAAACGAGGACTTCTAACATTTCCCCTTGCCCTCTCCCCTTATGTGTTTGCGCTCATCTTTTACAGACTATCTGATATAGTTACCAACTTTCACTACTTATTTGAAAATAAACTACAGGGGTTTTATTTAGCCTGAAACATCATCATTATTCAGCCTATTACTTGAAGTACTTTAATTTCACTCTTCTCTGTTTTGACAGCTGAATCTTATCTTCCTGGTGATCACATTGTGCAAAATGGTGAAGCACTCAAACACTTTGAAACCAGACTCTAGCAGGTTGGAAAACATTAAGTAAGTGCTTTGTGTTCAAGTATGAGAACTATGATTATTTTCTGATTGCTGAACTGATTGAAAGCTACTCTCCATTAGGAGCACATGCCATTGTCTCCCAGCAACTGCAGATGTCAATTAGAAGCAAACAAAGCCAATCCTGCTTTCGTCACATTGTTGCTGTAATGTCACAAATGCCGGTCAAAATTAGATAATTTCAGCCTGGAACTAGTGCCAAGAAACTCTTTCACGGAAATGCCACAGCACTGTAGTAATTTCATTTGCATTTAAAATGCAGTTCAAAAATGATGTTCCTGTTTGCATGGCTGATATGATTACATTAAGTTTGTTTTGTTAAATGACTTTTTGATTTAGGGATTCTGAGCAGTTTCTACTCGTAATCCTGTTCTCCCCAGAGAATTGACTCTATTATTATTGTTAACTTGAAGATTATCTGATGTTTTCATGCTAATTTAACAATGTTTACTTTGTCATGGTGCTGTACTGTAGTTTCCCTTTTCCAGAGTAATATAAGTTTTATATAACTAAAAAGGCTTTTTCAGCTTTCAGTTTTTCAGGTAGTTTTTTAGTGTATTCTGTATAGCTTTATGTTGTACTGAAGGTTTTTGTTACCAACACTGAAGGGATGGTGCAAGTTTTTAACACTGAGGGTTGGATATGAAAGGATCTTACACATTTGCTTTGAATATTGAAAATGGCAAAGGGAGATTTCCAGTAAGGCTAACATTGTGAACTAGATGTTCTAGATAGGTCAGTGTCAGCTTCATTGCATGTTGCATGATGAGAGAGAGAGCTAATCTTTAGCATCTCTCTCTTTTCTTCCTTTTCCTCTTTCTGTCTTCTCATCCACACCAGTAATTACCGTGTTTGTGATGGCTACTATAATACGGACTTACCTGGGTAAGATAGAACCCTACATTAACAAATTTCTAGCATGATTTTTAACTTTACAAACTCGGTCATATTGTGGATTTCCCTTAATTTTAATTAACTATTTTTGAGATACCTGATTTGCTAAAGACTTTTTAACTATTATATGCCTTTATAATTTTAAATTGCTTGCCTCTGCATTTTGAATTTCCTAATTTTGACTAGTTTTTATAGACAATTAAAAATGCTCTTATTAATTTCTGTTTCAATTCTGTCTAATAATTTTGTTTCTCTTTTCTGCTTATAATGCTTTCTAGCTATGAAGATAATAAGCCATTTATCAAGTAAGATCATTAGTTAGATGTGGAATTCACTGACTAAATTCCCTTTCCCTTTCATTCTGTGCCGTTCGCTACAATTCCTTTTCCTTAACCTATTCATGATGGAATCTTTTTTAGATTATTCTGTAAAGCAATATCCATATTTTTATTGCATTTCAGCAGGGTTTCTTCATGCAGAAGTTAGATCATCTAGCTTCAGTTTAGCTGAGTTTATTGGAGTATTAAAGATTTGGGCTCTAGGCTTTTAATCTGTTGTTTAACCTTTGTGCATTTGTGTTACATTATTTGGTGTCATATGGCAGCACCACTGTTTAAAATCTATGGTGTGATTAGTGGCTAAGCCAGATTTATCAATCTCTTTTCTAAAAGTAGATAAAGCAATGGAGTAGCTGGGGCTTGTGATATATTTCTGCATTTCAAAATAGTTTTGACATCCTGTGTTGTTCTTGAGAAAGAAAAGGGTTATATCCACTCTTGCTGTTTTCAATGGAGACTAAGACTACTAAATGGAATTGTTCTTTCTTTAATGGATGAAAGGTTAAACCCAAGGAATTTTTACATTTGAATATGAAACTAGTAAAAGTCAACTGCAGGAACTGAAATGTTAATATTGGATTTGGCGAGGTACATTCTCATAAGTAATGTCACTAAAATTAATTTTCTTTTCCAGATCCTGGGTCCTGGGTGCATTTGCTCTCCTGTGTCTCCTTGGCCTAACATGGTCATTTGGTCTGCTGTTTATAAATGAAGGGACTGTTGTGATGACGTATCTCTTCACAGTATTTAATGCTTTCCAAGGAATGTTTATATTCATCTTTCATTGTGCCCTTCAAAAGAAAGTAAGTTACCTAAACCACTGATGCCTATCCCCTAACTCCTTAGAATGCCAGTAAAATTTTTAAAAAACTAAAGAAAAAATTAGCACTGTCAAGAACTGTAGTATTTTCAAGTAATTGCAGGAGGAGACTAGGATTCCAATGCAATGTTTGCTGTATTGTGCTCCTGGGAGTCATGAAAACCTGCTCTGTGGCCCAGGCAGGTTTAACACAGATAGAGCATTTCCATTCTGGGCTTGAAAAGTTTTGAGGCTTTTTGAAGAAAATTACTAGTAGAAGATGTACTGCTTAACATTGGGCATGTGCTATGTATTAGTCTGGACTTACAGCCAAAAGTCTTTTATGCCCACATGAAACAAGTCCTGCCTTTGCTGCAGTTACGATATCAGCCTGGAAACACTTTGCTCAGGTCAAGGCAGAGGACCTCTCCTGAGATGGACTGTACTATATATAGTTTAATTCATTAAAAAATTAAATGAGATGTAAAAATTAATTTTATTATGAACTTCAGCACACCTTAGAAAAAAGTTGATAACATGAATAGTTTTCTAAAGATGGAAAAGATGCCAGCATGAATACTTTTTCCCCAAGAGTTTGCCTTCCTCAGAAATCTCAATAGCTTTGTGCTCTTAACTGGAAAAAATGGAATCCCCTGGCCAGAGCCTTCTTCGTGAGTGGGATGAGCTAAACTAGTTCTGCTCCCCTTCACCGGATGGGAGCAAAAGGTTCCAGATGGAGCAGATCTTCTGAAGAGAGAGAAAGCTTGCAGGGGAGAGGGGAGCAAACACAAGAGAAGGGAAGTGAAGGATGCGGCTGCGTGGGATTCTTTTTGGGTTCCCTGCACCCCTTCTCTTCTCCAGAGGATGGAGACTGCTTTCAAGTGTGCCTTGGAAATGCTTCAATGAAGAGTGAATGAAAAAGCTGACACTCTGTCTTAGAAGGCAGGACAAATGAAAGTAATGAGATTTGAGAGGAAGGGTAAATACCAAAAATCCTACCCAAACATACTTAACATGAAATGCAATACATTCTACATTTGGAAATAACCAATTTGCAATATTTAGATGCTAAATATTTTTATCAATTTTAGGCTGGAGACCTAGCAATTATCAACTTGCATTATAATTAGCTCACCAGAGACATAATTATATTTGTAAGATGGTTTGAGACCGTTGGATAAAGTGTTGCTGTGTTCTCAACTGTACCAGCTCTAACAGTATCAGCATCTCTAAATTTGGTATAGACAATGGCATTCAGTTGTGTTTTAGCAAAGATCAGGTAGACATAAAGGATTTTGTCCCAATGAACATCACAGTCCTTTCATTTTGAGAGAAAAAAAGCATACTTACAGAGGAGATGGAGCCTAAGAAAAGAAGATAGGGAAGAAAATGCAAACATTCTCAAAAGGCAAATAATTTCTAGATTAGGGTTTCATATGTTTCCCTTTTTACTATTTGTGTTGGACTCCAAAATCAAAAACAGATTCCTTTTTTATTTCTTTTTACAGCTGTGCATTGTTTTTATATAAAGTGGAGTCAGCAAAAAGCAATATTAAAATACCAGTCAAGTGTGAAAAAGCATGACCTAGAGCAATAAGATTTTACCTGAAAGAATGTTAAAGCTGGCATTTAAGATTTTTAAGTGTTGCTCCCTTTGACTGGATATTGTCCTATCCTCTGTCTGCATAGCTAATGTAGTCTTTTTATTCTGTTATTACTAGTTGGTCACTAAATTGAACCGAGAAATAGAGTTGTGGAAGTGAAAACTATTGTTTCCAGTTCTGGCGAGATGATAGTCCTGTTGCTTCCATCTGTTTCCAACAAGCTATAATTTAGAAATAATGACAGTGGAATGAACAGTCTTGACAGATAATGTACATTCACTGCAATATAGGCATTAGGCAAAACCAGCCCCAGAGGGTGGTATTTGGGTAAAAATACAGTTCTGGTCTCTACCATGTAGTGGTTTGGACTATTTAGTATCCATTAGTGTTCATGAATGTATTTTCTTAGGTGCTACACCATCGAGTGATGATATAAAGAGAGCTGTGTTTTTCAGACTACAGGGTTAAAAGTTATGATTCTAAGTTGTTTCATTTCTGTTTTCATTTTTTGTGTATCTTTTGTGCTGATATAGAAAAGGGTTGACTTAAAATATGTACTATATATTTTTATAAAAAGATGAGTTATTGTGCCTAGCTTGAAGTTAAGGCACAAATTATTCAAATTTTCTTCAACCTTGTGGTTTATAAAAGCATCACAGTATGCATTCTGTGAGTAAAACTTCTGTAATGTTGAAAACAGCTCATTATGTATGTAAATCCACACGATTAACTTTTTTCATTTTCCCCTCTCCCCTTTTTGCATATAGATAATTTTCTGTCTTATATATTCAAAGGTCAGGCAGAATTTCCAGATTAGCTGAAATCCCGCTTTTCTCAGAAACTTATGAGTCTCATTGATGTTGAAGAGACACTTAAATTCCCACATGTCTGGTGGAAGATTTATGAATTTAGACTTACACATCTGTACAAATTTTATCCACTGTCCTTTCACTGATGCTGTCATGGTGCCAAGATGTGCATGTGCTCTTCTGTTATCTGAAAATAGTAGTCACTGAATATGAGAGAATCAACTGTTCAGTAGTTTAATCCTGATTACTTTTATGGCAATTGTTAATACACATAGCAAAACCAAAGTTGCCAGCCTGGAGCGGGGCAGGAGTGTTTGTGAGCTTTGTACAGTGCAAAGGAGGTGTGACCATATGAAGTAGCAGCTGGGTGAGTTGCACAGAGTAACACTGTATGAAAATGCCTTTATAGTCTTTGCAGGTTTTGCACACTTTAGCAGAAGGCATAACTTAAGGGGCAGTACTGAGCAGTGCAGAGGGTGGTTACCTCAGCCCTTCTTGCCTGCTGGGATGGCAAGATGGACTTTCTGTCGTTTCTGTACCAAAAGCTCATCTAAAAGGGACCTTTCTTTAGCCAGCATTCAATTCAGGTGAACTTAACTATATTAATCTATGAAGATGAAATAAAAATAATTCTATAACTCAATAACAGTTATTCAGGGATGTCTAAATGCTTGGAAATAATCCGTTCAAAATTCCTGGATAGCTGATAATACTACAGTTGAGTGAGGGAAAATATGTTGTTTTGCAAACAGCCAACAATTTGACAGACAAGAATTATCAATTTGCTTGAAAAATGAGTAGTTTCAATGTAAGGTCCATGTGTTTTTCCCACGGGAGACCTTTAACACTGTTTCTTGTGCTAAGCATTTTTTTTTTCTCCCATAGGTACGCAAAGAATATGGCAAATGCTTCCGACATTCCTACTGCTGTGGTGGACTACCAACTGAGAGTCCCCACAGTTCAGTGAAGGCATCAACAACAAGAACTAGTGCTCGGTATTCCTCTGGCACCCAGGTAACAAAAGTTATGACAGCATCTTTTAATTAACTTCATTTATAAAAAACCTACTGAGATGTGTTCAGTCAGAAGGACTAATTGTCTCGTCATTATTATCATTTAGGTGGCAAATACATACTTCTACATAGTAAAATTATTTCTTTTTAAACATTTACTTTTGTCTAATACAAGCACAGTATTTTTTCTTGTAATTAGGGGCTGGTTTATAGGAAGGTTTATACCATCATGGTTCATCTAAATGAAGTTTAATAAATTAGAGTTTTAATAAAAAAGAAGGAATTTCACTACATGCAAGAAGAGTGGGTTACTGTAGCCCAAATAAACACACATATTCTACATAATAGCACATGAGTAGGAAAAAATATTTTTCTAAGTTACTATTCTTTTGTCTCACTGCTTTATGTTAACAGAGTCGTATAAGGAGGATGTGGAATGACACTGTGAGAAAACAATCTGAATCATCTTTTATCTCAGGTGACATCAACAGCACTTCAACACTTAATCAAGGTCAGTCACTGGGAACATTTCAATTTTAGAATCCTTAAATTTTATACAGATTTTATATAATTTAACACAGAAGAATTGAAAAGAATGTTTTCAAAAAAAAAATAATCTGGAACAAATGTTCTCTAAAAGCAGAGTTTTAAAGTCATCCACCAACACTTTTTAAAACTGTGTTCCCTCAACTGGCCCCTGCCATAGAAGCTGAATTCTTCAATTTATGGGAATGTATTTAAATAAGTTTCATCAATAATTTAGCTTAAAAGCAAGATTGCAATTTTAAATCTTTCGTAACCTTTATAGGTTAAATCTGAAACAGAAATACAAGTGCAGTAACATTTTAATGTGTATTTGACTGATTTTTAGGTGCAGAAATTTTCCCAGTGAAATCTAATTGATATAATTTCTATGCAAAGGATGTCTGTAAAGCATTTATCTTTTTTATTTCAAAGAGCTTCATATCTTTAATATGGGGTAGAATCCAGATTTTTGGGCACAGAGAAGTCAAAACTCAAAACTTCTCAGCTCAAATAGACTTTGAGTTCTGTAACCTCACTCTCATGTCCAGTTAGGAGACAAGGGTATTAACCAGGACAGATTGTCCCTTCCTTTCTCCCTTCCCCCCTGTGTTTTTTTAAGGCAGTTTGAGCTAGCAATGGAGAGAAGACTCCTGTGTGCAAGCCAGGTTCAAAGCCTGCCCTTCCACGCATGTCCATAGGTGAAGAACATGCTGCCCTGGTCTCACTGCAAGCTGTTCCTGCTCAACTCAGAAAGTTTCAAACAGAAAATTCCAGTTCAGGATTTGATAGTAGGAACATGTACTTAACTCACGTTCATTTTGAAAGTAAAAATTGTGGTATTTGCAAAGGAAAAAAATACCAGAAAGCATGATTCTATTTTTGCTATTAGGCATGTAGAAAGTGGGTAAGACCTGTGTGTGTCACTGCTCCCCAGCTCCTTCCCTCCCCCATTATGGATGTTGCATGTTTGTCTGGTAAAGATCAACATTAAGTAACTTCTCCTTACTAAAAAAATGTATATTTTTTGTGTCTGAGAAGGAAGCTAGTTCCCTTCCAGTATCTTATTAAAATCCCATAAATACATCCTATGTTAAAGTTCAGGATTTCACTCTAATTTATTGTCTCTGATTTCTGAGGTTTACTCTAACCATGCTGCACCCTTAGTTAATTCAGAGTTGAACTGAGGTCTTGGAAGCTTTTCCATGTTTTGGGTTCCAGTCTCAAGTCATTGGAGATGTTTTGCTGTGATTAGAAAAATTGATATCAACTTTTTTCAATTACAATATTGTCCCTAGTTCAGTGATAAATACATATAAGAGTAGTTTAGTCATTGATGAGAAGCGTCATTTTTCCTTCAAAATAAAAATCAAGCTTTTAAAGGTTGCAAAAAAATTTGGATTGAACACAAATCCTTAAATAGAAATTACAGGTCATAATTCCAATGAAGATAAAAAATAGTACACAAAAAACCCCAAGCAAAATAATTTCAGTTAGTAATTCTAGTAAGAAGTACTTTACAACTGAAAAAAAAGCTATTATAAAAGCTTTTTAGTTAATCATTGATACAAACTTTCAAATCAGATTACCATAGTCAAACAATAATTCTCTGAATTTTACAAATTTATGCTCATTTCTATTACTAAGTATCTGTGGTAGTGCAAAAGCATTTGTATTTGGAATATACACTATCATTCCTTGCCAAATAAAAATATCCATACTATACAAGTATAGCTGTCTCTCTGGTTGTTCTTGGGTCTGTAATACTCTGATCTCGATATACTGCTGTGCAATGCAGTAGGAAAGAAACTAGAATTTTACCTTATTGAAATGTTTAAATTGATTTTTAAATCACATCATTTGATTCTTTTGTCATTATTCCAATCCATTTTTCTTGTAGTAGCTAGAAATCACAGATCAATTGATTTTTAATTTCTCAAAGTGCATTCTTTTTTCCTAATTATTCCAAGGATTGTTTAAGTCATGTTGCATTAACATGTAAAATGAGTTCAAAAAATCCGTTCATGTAGTTTTTTTCTTTGTCTTACATTGCTTGTCAACTGATTATTTAAAGAAATTTGTCATTCAAGGAGTTCATTTTTTAAAACCTTGCAGATAAATAGGCAGCATGAATGTCCCAGGAGAAACTGTGAATGCTCTGATTTCTTAGAGCAAATATTTTGCTTTCCCCTCAGCATGCATACTTTTGCATATTCTAAAACATGCTTCTTGCAGTTTATCATCCACTGTCTGTTTGAAAACAGCAATTCCCTTCCCCTAACTGTGTGTCTTTAATACTGTGAATAACAGTTCTGATCCTGTCATAAGAGGTTTTTCAATACCTTTCAATTCAAGAAATTCACTTCTCTCAATTCTGGACGGAAGGGTTCCATAGGATCATTTTTAAAGTTCTAATTGCTTTATGTAGTACCTCGATCTCTACACATTTAATTGCTATTCTTGTGTAAGTGTGATTTTGTATACATTAGTAAATATCACTTTCACTAGATGTTTACTTTAGGGATTTGGAAAGCATTGGTGAATTACTGGAATCTAACTCCATTTTCCTGCAACCATTTCAAATACATAGCTAAAATACATCCAGAAACTTTGAGCTGAATGATACCTGACAAGTCCTACATGATTCATAATGAATAAAAAAATACTCTTTATTGAAATTGTCAGACTAAAATTAAAACACTGACTTTTTTTTCTGTTTCTTTTGCTTTAGGAATGACTGGCAATTACCTACTAACAAACCCTCTTCTTCGACCACACGGCACTAACAACCCCTATAACACATTGCTCGCTGAAACAGTTGTATGTAATGCCCCTTCAGCTCCTGTGTTTAACTCACCAGGTGTGCTTATACTTCCTGAATAAACCACTTTTCTTGGCTCCCTCCAAATTCCTTCTTTTCCCTAGATAGAAACTCAAGTTGCAATACCCCAGCCGTACAGTCTGAATTTCTGTCAGTTTCAGAAATACAGTATTGCCAATGTCAGTTTGTAAAACTGCACTATATTATAGTAATGCCTGTGCCCTAACAGTATTTACCAATAATTATCCATGTCTTTAACACAGGTGGCATAAATCTTAATATACTATTACAGGACTGACATCACATGGTCCGAGAGCCCATCTTCAAGATATATATCACTTAGAGGTATCATGTCTATGCAATATAAGGTTGACTCTAAAGCTTGTTGAGAAAATCCTGCTTATGGAATGGATTAGATACTAAAGCAGAGCAAGGCGTCTTGACACCTTTGGATACCCTGGTGTAGAAAATTGTATCCAGCGTCAAATAGATCTAAACTATAGTATAGTGCAGCTTTATGGTAGATCATTTTCCTGTAGGAAAGTTTTGAGATTAACAATTAGAAGAGTTTAGATCTGCAGGAATAAAGGGTGTTATCACTTACCTAACATTTTGTTGTTATGTTATCTACTTGCTTTTCTTAACAATTGTGCAACTCATCAGTAAATATCTTGCAGATACTGTTTGATGAGTCATAACATCACTTTAGTGTAACTGGAACCATAAATCTTAGAAAAAGGCTCATAAAACCCTGTTTCCAGTTTCAAGTTTCCTTTTTAACTGAACTGTAGTTTCTATTTTCATTCTCTTGTTTTCTTACTTTCCTTATGCTTTCCTCTAGCAACCTACAGAGAGACAAGTATGGGAGTAAAACTTAACTTTGCCTATCAAATGTAAATTTTTTCAGCATGATTTTTAATGGGCACAATTAAAACATAACTAGCGGTCATGAAGTAGACTCAGCGGGCAAGTGGTTCACAATTTGCAAATGAGATGTTTCCACATTCAAAAAGTACTTGCATACTGCTTTTTGGGAAACAACATGAGGTCTGTAGCAAACCCTGTTGGTAACAGAAGTTATGCAATGCTGAAATAATTTGCTGTTTAAAACCAAAGCAGAGTCACCCCGAAATATTTAACAAGTTACTTACATTTTTATATTCCTACAGTAATCTTGCTACAGGCTATGGAAAGATTTCAAATTAATTACCTGATCATGGACAGCAAAATTTGCCGCTTCAAACTAAATTGATATATTCTAACATGCTTAACTCTGCAGTATATCATAGAAAACTCATTTTGGATTATCAGATACATTTTAGTATCTGTTTAGCAGAGAAAAAGAAAATTAAAATTACAGAATTAAATCACTTTCATAAGGGAAATGAATCCAGCATGTGGTCCATGTGTTGTCTACTTTTATAAATGCCATATGTTCTCTGCAGCTAAATTCATTGCAAGAAAAATCTGGGAACATACATGAGATTGCAAAACTACAAAGTTGTTTAATCAAGGCTTAAAGAGACCTTTCAAACAGCCCTCATCGCTGCTTAAATAAGTACACATAGAGAAGACAACAATAACACAAATGCAAAATGACTTGCAAATTGCTCAGAATTTATTTGGAAATTATTACTCTATTTTTTAAAGTTGACAAAAATCTTTTCATGAGAAAATGCAATTACTTTTTAATTGAAAACAATCTTTCCATGGAAAATTGAATTTTCTAGGATAAGCTGCAGCTTTAATTATGAAAAACAAAACACACAAAATGGGAAAAGTTTTATACTCCTCCAAGCCTTGCATATTATGCAGCAGCCTCACAGTGGTCAGTCTCATTTCAGTACAGTCACTTCATTCTTTCTTTATTTCCAGACATATCTGTAGATAAGGTGATTTTGTAGGAATGCTCTAACCATCTGACTTCCATGGTTCAGACTGTTTAATTTCTTGGAAAGTTTTGTTTTTTTTTTCTTTTCCTTCGCTTGGGAAGCACTGTGCCGTCATAGTTTACATGTCTTTGTGTCTTTAGGAAAACCTTTTCTTTATGAAGTTACTGAAAAAATAAAAAAAGCCAAAGCCAAAAGCATAAAGACTTTAATCATCATAAGACTTCATTTTTCCCCCCCTTAAACTCCTTTTCATGTTTTCAGCAGACTTACACAATCTGTCATTCCTCCAACGGCTATGAGATAGCAGCCATGGCTGGTTTCCTCTTCCCATTCCACAACTAATATTTATTCTTTGATTTAATTTCTGTGACCCATACTTACAGAAATTCCAAACATTTCTGCATTTGACTTCCATGCCCATGATTAACTGTGGGCCTAACTCTTAATTAACTATTCTGGTTCATTCAGCGCTGTCACTGTGACTGATGCAGACTGCAGGCAAACTTTGACCTTTAGGAGCCTGGGGCCATTGTTGGCAGACAGAATATTAGTGCAAAAAATTACATTAAGTGGGAAAAGAAAAGCTGTTATTGCTTAGTAATCTAATTTGCTGAACCCTTGCTCTGACTAAGTTGCTGAGAAGCTCAGTAATTCTTCATCATGTTACAATAAATCATTTTACTTTCTTTTATATATCAGCTACTCTTAGGCCAGATAGCCTGAGCAGACAGACATGATGTGAGTTGTCCAAAGTGAGTCATTCCACCTGCTGTCTATCGTGTTGTTGGATGGTGCTTGTGGGCCCTGGTCCCTGTAGTGTGAAAGATGGCTGTCCTTGTTAAACATAAATTCTTTGTATTTATCCATTTTTTTCATTCTTTTCTTTACTTCATCTCAAAAAAAAAAAAACCAAACAGGGAAAAATGTTAGAGATGTTGTTAAAGTAGTTGCTTGCCAGTTATGTGGGTTTATGTTGTACATTTACCTTCAGTTATGTCTGTGATCTAAATCCTTTTTAATTTAGTGTCGTTTAGGACAAATTCTGTTAATTTTCTTTTCTAAATCATGGTGATGTACTTCAAAACATCGATGTTTCTAAATGAATTGCTTTGCATTACATATGCAAGGGCATGGAGTGAACAGTTCTTGTGGAAAAGTCAAAGAATTGACACTAAATTAAGAAATTTAAATGCCACTATTCCGCACAGCAAATACACAATACTATTTTTAGAATGCATCTTTCCTATAAGGTGTGCAACTGTTTACATTTGGGAATGTTCAATAACCTAACTTCTCTCAAGTTTTACTTCCAAGTACAACTTTGTCCTGAACTACATTAAAGAATTGTGTTAAAAAAAAAAAAGGGGGATAAAAGAATCTCAGGCAATAACCAGAGCTGTCCTTTTCCATTTCAGGACATTCACTGAACAATGCCAGGGATACAAGTGCCATGGATACTCTACCGCTAAATGGTAATTTCAACAACAGCTACTCATTGCGCAATGGAGACTATAACGACAGTGTGCAAGTTGTAGACTGTGGACTAAGCCTGAATGATACTGCTTTTGAGAAAATGATCATTTCAGAATTAGTGCACAACAACCTGCGGGGCAGCAGCAAGAACCACAACCTGGAGCGCTCACTGCCAGCCAAAGCTGTGATCGGCGGGAGCAGTAGCGAAGATGACGCCATCGTGGCAGATGCCTCATCTTTGATGCACAGTGACACCCCTGGGCTGGAGCTCCACCACAAAGAGCTTGAGGCTCCGCTCATTCCTCAGCGGACTCACTCCCTTCTGTACCAGCCCCAGAAGAAAGTGAAGACTGAGGGAACTGACAGTTATGTCTCGCAGCTGACAGCTGAGGCCGACGACCACCTCCAGTCCCCCAATAGAGACTCCCTTTACACGAGCATGCCCAATCTCAGAGACTCTCCATATCCAGAGAGCAGCCCTGATGTTGAAGAAGATCTCTCTCCCTCCAGGAGGAGTGAAAATGAGGACATTTACTACAAGAGCATGCCAAACCTAGGAGCTGGCCATCAGCTTCAGATGTACTATCAAATCAGCAGGGGTAATAGCGACGGCTATATAATTCCTATTAACAAGGAAGGATGTATTCCAGAAGGAGATGTTAGAGAAGGACAAATGCAACTAGTGACAAGCCTTTAATAGTGTAGCAAAGAAATATTAAAGGCCATGTTCAAGTATTAAAAAGACTTAATTTGCCCCATGCAGGCTTCCTCATATCTGCTTGAAGAGACAATTCTGTTGACCCTGTGGTTCTCCAGTAACGGAGATGACTGGACCTCGCAGTTCTGTGAATTTTTATAAAACAAAAACTTTGTATATACACAGAGTATACTAAAATGAATTATTTGTTACAAAGAAAAGAAATACCAACAAGGTATTTAAGATATCTTCTGCTGCTGAGTTTAACAAAATTGTGAAAAAAAGAAAAATAAACCCTTTCCAGCCATTTTACTGCAGCAGTTTGTGAACTAAATTTGTAAATATGGCTGCACCATGTTTTTTTCCGAGGCCTACATTGTATTATATACAAGGCGTAGGCTTTAAAATCCTGTGGGACAAATTTACTGTACCTTACTATTCCTGACAAGACTTGCAAAAGCAGGAGAGATATTCTGCATCAGTTTGCAGTTCACTGCAAATCTTTTCCATTAGGGCAAAGATTGAATACATGTCTAACCACTAGCAATCAAGCCACAGGCCTTATTTCATATTTTTCCTCAACTGTACAATGATCCGTTCTCATGAAGAAATGGCTAAAGAAATTATATTTTGTTCTATTGCTAGGGTAAAATAAATACATTTGTGTCCAACTGAAATATAATGGTCATTAAAAATAATTTTAAAGAGTTTGAAGAAAATATTGTGAAAAGCTCTTGGTTGCACATATGTTATAAGCTGTTTTTCTTACACTGTTCATAGTACAATAGTATGTTTAAAATGCAAGTTCTACCCGTTTTCACTTATTTTTCACTGTAAACAGTGTTCTGCTTTGACAAGTTAGGTTTTTTTCTTAAGTTTTGAATTTTTATTGCCAAAAACCAAAATTTGGGAAGAAAATTTTTTTAGAAGCCAATTATGCCAGGCCTTGCACAAATTTGGTATAGTTAACAAAGATTGTAACTCAATTCCCTGTTCATTCTTTAATCAGGGTTGGGTGGTAAGGGGTAAGGGGGACACTGGACACTTCTCACATGCTTTCTTGTGAATAAAAGGTGCCTGTCCTTTTAAAAAAAAAATAAATAAAACATAACTATTACTCTTCCATATTCCTTCTGCCTATATTTAGTAATTAATTTATTTCATGATAAAAATCTAATGAAATGTAAATTGTTTCAACAAAATTCTGCTTTTTTCATCCCTTTGTGTAAACCTGTTAATAATGAGCCCATCACTAATATCCAGTGTAAAGTTTAACACCTGTTTGACAGTAAATAAATGTGAATTTCTTTTCCAAATAGGTAAAATGTGCATTATTATGTACAAAGCATAATTGGCATCAGCAGTCCTTCAACCCAGATGCCTAGAATGGCTTTTTTACTTTTCATGATTTTACTGTTGAGAATACAACAGAAACTATCTGTGGCTCTACAGAAGAGAGGTCATCTTTACTGCTCTTTAGTCACAATTGAATAGGATCAAACTCAGACATAGCAGGGTCATTACGAAAATGTGCTGTAATTTCATACATTTACATAAATTTTAAGTAGGCATCAGTACTGAAAGTAAAAATAAGGTGGTAAACGCTACTATCACATTCTTGGCAACAGTAATTGGCAGTTAATTATTAGTGATGAAGATACATTGTTGCAGTGGGGAAAACATGAGTAAGCTGCATTTGGCTAGCTCTCCGAGTGCTGTCTAAATAATTAATCCATCATGGTGCTGTTTTGTATTAGATAAATAAGTGTGACTGTCCCTATTTTTATTAGTCTAGAGAACTGCAGAAAGCAGCTGATGCCCAAGATGTTATGTACAAATCAGTGGCAAAATTGGAAGTCTGAAGTCTTTGTTTTGTTGGTTCTCAAGCATCTTTTGTCCTTCTTGTCCAGGGCCTCTCAAAGATAACACCAAGAACTTCATTTGTCACCACTTCCAAAATTTTGTTCTCCAGATAACTCTCAAATTAACACCCCACCATCACAGAGACCATGGTAACATGTGTGGCCACTGTGACTCTTATGTATGATAACAGCAAAAATTCACTGGGAAGATCTATCATTACCTTCTAATGCATTGGCATATGTAAAGTCCATTTGAAAAATAAGTCAGTGTATTTTGAAGAAGTATGGATTTCGGAAGAAAGTTTTAGGCAAGACTTCCTGCTGTTGAGAAAGTTCAAACTTAAAAAAAATCAAGGTTGGAATGGAACTGTGGGGTTCAGGTAACCTCAATATATCTCTACTAAGGACTGTGACACTACTGATTGTTCTTGAAGAAAAAGGCATCTTTGCCATCAACCCCTACTGGTAATTCTTGCCAGTAAGTTCCTTAACACTTAAAAGTTACTGTGTTTGCAGTAAAGTCACGGGAACATTTAATCAGTAACGATTTGCTACTGTTTAGGAGGGATGCTTTAATTATCTGAAGTCACTATGAAACAGGACTTTGTTCTGATTCAGGGCGTGCAGCAGACTCTTTGGAGCAAAAGTTACTCCTTTGGTCTGACAAAAGCATACTTGCTGCCTTCTACTTAGGAAATCATGTTCTTAAGGATTCATAAATTGTGCTGCTCAAGTAATTACAGTACACATGACCTAATACCATCACCAACTTTCTGCAGAATCTTTAACCCTAGTTCGAGCAAGTACTCCTTTGTATCTTAACTAAAGGTGACAAAACTACACACTGGAGAAAGGTTTGTAGTATTGTGACCTTTTATATTAAATTGCAAATGAACCTAGGATGGACCAGCTGAACCTGAGTTCTTTTGTTAGCTTCTTTGTAATGTAGATGTTGCTTTCCAGTGAGCCTGCTTTTTTTTTTTAATGTTGAGCTAATGAGAGTCCTGTGTTTAGCTAGCAGCCAATACATTGCCAAATTTCTGTTGGTGTAACTTCTCAGTGTAGTAGGTTACAGTACAACTATATAGCTGACAGCTTATTGTAATTTTTTTATGTTCTCACATTCCTGCCGTCTTGAGATCAGCAGGACAGAAGAATCTGGAGGAAGAGTTCAAGAATAGTGCAATAATGACAGCAAAATAAATGGAAACAAGTGTTTCTTCAGGGTCATCAGTTAACCACCTCCTATGACGGTGCTGAGGATATGCCACTATTTTAGGCACTGTCTTTCAGAAGAGCTGTAATTTTCTTATGGCTAGTAACCTTCTGTTAGTATCAGCATTAACCCTACTGGCTCAGTTCAATTCTTCCTTGTAACTTCAGTCCAGTTATATTAATTCCTACAAAAGATTGAATGGGATGTACATTAGTGAACTGTTGTATAATGGTGCTATGCATTGTTTAATAGAAAATACATCTCAGTTCTACATAAGTGAACCATAACATGAAGAAATGCAACACTGGTAATAACCTTATAGTTAACATTTATCTGTGAAGTCTACTATACACCTTTGCTTCTTTTAAATTTGAAATGAAATTACTAATAAAGTTTACATATATTCACTTATGTAGGCAATAAAGGGTGTTTCAAATTGCCATAAGTTATGGATAAAATATGTGTCATATTTGATGTCCTAATTTTTAAGGAATTAAGACGGCAAAAAAAGTAAACAGTCCCTGTGCACTCTTATCCCACTTTGCCTCAAAATGATCAAAACTTCTCTCCTAGCCTTGATTTTATGACAACATATTGTAGTGTAAAGTTTTATCTCTGAATAAAATTACCTTTAAAAAATCAAGAGAAGCTACAGGTAGACGATTATATACATACAACATTTTAACTCACTAATTCTGGGAGTCAGTGAATTAAAATGTATGGGCTACAGCAGTAATTCTTCAATTCCACTTCAGGTACACACCAAAGAGGTCACAGTAAAGCATCCTTAATTTTTTTAAAGTAATAACTATGACCCTCCACGTTTATGAAGTGCACTGTGAGATGAGGACTCCAGATTTACGGATGCCACTGGCATGTGGAGTCTCCTCCACAATGACACCAAAGGTTGGAATTTAGCTTTGCACTGAGTTGAGAATAAAAATTGCCATTGTCATAACCCTGGAAATGAGATCCATGTCTCTCATTTATACAAACATGTTGCAAATTAGTAGGAATTCACTTAATGACTCCAGCTCAATCATCTGGCTCTGCCAAAAGTCTGGAATAAGGGTTCATTAGGACCTGCCTATTTCAGCAGAGTATTTGGAGTTTTTTCAGTAAAATGTTCATGTGGTTTTTAGAACGACAACTTCCAAATCCCTTTATTCATGCAGAATAAATTCTCAATGGTATTTCATTAATTCATGCTTAAGAGCATTAATATCTCTTCTTGGTGCATTATGTCATCATTAATCTCAACTACTCCCCATCAAAGTTCCTGGCATGTGCAACAGATCACACCATGGTGCAGCCTGAGTGGTTATAAATGCTACTGAAAGTCACACAAGCCTCAACTCAGCAGCAAGGAGAATTTAAAGGACCATGCCTTGTAGTGCACCCACTGCTGCAGTTATCATTCTGGGATTCCAGATGGGTGAAGTCACAGTTGCAGAAATTACATTCAGAATATAGAAATTTAAAATATATTTCATATAGAAAATTCTTTTACAGCAAAGTTTGTGTACTGAACCATTTCTTCCTTGGGTGCACATCTCCTTTCGTATGCCAGCGTAGGAGCCCCGACACAGTGTAGATTCTGCACCATTACAGTGTCACTGCCAACCAGTTCAAAGTTTAGACAGCAAGACACCCTCAGTGAGCTCAAAAACAGCAGTATTAAAAGCTCTGATTCCCAAACAGGAGACAGCAGGTTGGTACCTGTATGGCCTTTTCTAATATAGAAGCAGGATCTCTGCAGATAGCATTGAACAGCTCTCTGGAGTAACTGTTCCAGTCCTCTTATAGCATAAGAATTTTTTTTTAAATAACATAGTACTGTTGAACATTCGGCCTCCATGATTGCTTAGCAGAATTATTCCCAAAGATTAATGAAGTTTTCATGAAAATAATTAATTCTCTTTTAATATACCCCCTTTTTTTTTTTTTTGCATTAGCAATATAAATAGAAGCCCCTTAGCTTGTATTGTTTACACCACTCATTGTTTTAAATACTTCCTTTCTCTTTCCTATTACTTCTTTCTAAACAAACCCTTGTTTTCAGCTTCCTCCATCTCTCCAATCATTTATTTGCCTGTCTTCAGAATTACTTTTTGTCAGTATGGTTTAAGAGATAGGGCAAAAACAAAATTATGAGTGTATTGTCCATGTTGATTTATGGATGGGAGTTGTATTTTCTATTCTGTGCTTCTCCTTCCCCCAGTGGTCTCACATCATCTTTTGTTTTTGGAGAATTCCTTCACAATACACTATTGCAGTAGACTGATCATAGTAGATAATGACCTAAATAGTTATGGTTAATATAGAGCCCTGCAAAGCCTACAAGTACTTCCAATTATTCCCTTGAATGTATACCCAACATTGCATTTGTCAGCATTGCATTTCATCTGCATCACACTGCCCATTTATTCACTTTGTTAACTCAGGTCAATCACAGTCTTCCCTAGTTCTGATTAACTTAAGTAATTCTGTGTTAACAGCAAACAGAGCCACCTCTCTGATAACATGTCTATCCCCATTTTCAGATAGCACCCATCGAATAGTGTTGGGACACTACACCATTGGCCTTTTGCCATGGTAAAAAAATTGACCATGTAATCCTTCTCTGTCTTTTAGTTTCTAATGCACAACAACAACTACTTTATCCCTCACTTCCTTAATACTTTTTTGCTTTAATGACTTCAGTAGGGATATTTTTATAAGGATTTTTAAATTTTTAAATCCAAATAAATTACATCAACCATTCCCTCTAGACTCAACAGCTGTACAATTGATTTAATTTTAGTATATTAGAGAGGCACAATTTCCTTGCCCTAAGCCGTTACATCTCTTTTGGCAATGTCTTCTCCGTAGTTCATGCTAAAATGTGGATCTGCTAGATATCAGACCCAAAAAGCACATAACTACAAAATGAAACTTTGGTGGAATCTAGGCACTGAAATCCCAGGTACAACATGCATTACTTCAGAACAGAATTAATTCTAACCTTGAAAGCATGTATGTTTTTGTCAATGAAGACTTTTTATCATCTCAGATTTGGTGACTGAGTGCAGCCCTATCGTCGCAGAAAAATGAGCTAAGTAAGGCAAGCCAGGTACCATGGGCAATGTCACTGCCTTGCTGTGCTTACCAGTGCAGCCTTTGAATGCCATAATCTAGAAATCAGGTTAAAAAGGAGCTCCTTCCCTTCCCTGCTGAAGCTACGGTCTTGACAATAACTACAATTTGTCTGGAGACAAGAGATAAGCCCCTTGAATGTGTGTAACTTTGAAGTGAAAATCCTACTAGTGGAGCTCTGAGCACTCATGGATCTATTTGCCTGCACTCCACCTGGATCACTGCATCAGGAGCTGCATTTGACAATCCTCCTAAATTTCTGACCCCATGTGTATCCCTTTGCTAAGGAAAACGGGGTGTAAAATTTTCCTCATCTCCCTTCCCTGCCCTCCCCCCAACCTCTCACATGACACCTGAAGGCTCTGACCATGCTGAGTTTACTGTTTCTTTCGAAAAAGGACCTGGACAAATTCAAAAGCTTCATGGGTTCTGGCCTGATGTCTACCAGGTGTGGGGTGCTGCATGAAGCTCCAGAAGGGCTATGCCAGGCCAGGCTCACAGCACTGGCAAGATGGCATGGAACAGCTAGTCTCTAGCCAAAGATGGGCACTGCCCCACCAGGGTGCACTCACAACCCTTACTATTTCCCACACACAGCTAAGAGCTAAGGAAATCAAAGAGTCAAACTTGGGGTGACAGAGCAGCCAGCCCCTCAGTGTCCACTAAAGACCTGCTTTGTTCACTTCTGTGAACAAAGTGACAGCCACACTACAGCTGCATATGTTGGCCTTGGCTCTCAGTTCTCCACTTTTCTCAGGCTTAATGTGAAGCTACACCTAAAAACCTTCCTGAAGAGAGAGCATCAACCATAGCTAAAATGACTGATGACGGCATTATTTCTATGACAAAGCCCAAACAAATGCAAGTTTATACAGAATAGTGAAGGTTTACAATCTCATTAATGATTGCTGGAAGAGCCTGGAGTTTTTTTTCAAAAGTTGGGGTAGAAGAGGAATACAGATCAAGAAGAAAATAAAGAGGAGGTGCAGAATTAATTTTGCCCTTTCGTATTTCTCTTCTTTACAGCACCACCAGCTGCTACCCCCTCAAGGCAAGGCAGAGAAATCTTTGTGATGTTAATCAGAATAATTTGGCAAAATACTTCAGAGAAGCATTTCTAAATGCTCAAACTTCTTGATTCAGGTTTATGGCCTAGCGTTGCCAGATCACAATATGCTTACAAAAAGCAGTCTACAAATTTATCATTCCAAGCATGTCTTGAAATTTTCAAACGACACTTTCAAAACCCAATTTAAACAAAACAATTTATTTCAATGGACGAAAACTCTACCACTCACAAAGATCACAGAAAATGAAGGAAACAGTGAAAACAAGAGAACGTTGATTAGGGGTTTGCCTTAGCATAGGCTCCCATAAGTTATCTAGGAAAGTTTTCTAAAGCTATGAATACACCAATCCCTGAGAACAAGGTTGATTAGTACAAGCAAGGCAGTGTTACCTATCCAGAGATGCTGTTAATAAACGGTATTGAATTCCTCAGCATCACTAAAAGAATCTGGTCCAAGTCCATTCTTAGAAGTTCTAAAAATATCTGCAGAGACAACGTTTGCCTCATGTTTAAAAGATTGCTGGTCTGAATGAATATTAAAATAAGCAAAGTATAAGTGACACCTATACATAAAGTCTAACCTACAGTTACAGACAAAACTGCTTCTACAAAGTGCTGTGTAATTTGCTGGGGACCTTTCCTGATCCAGCTCATGGTGAGCACACAGAAGTTGCTCTTAATGAAGATGAAGAAAGTAGAAGAAGCTAAATTCTAAATAGTCCGACATCTAAAGTAAGCAAGTAGTTGCTGCAGGGGGTTTCTTCTAGGTCTCAGCAACAGTTTGATACAGATTTTCTAGCACTTAGGAGATTACTTGGTCTCCCCACGTCAAGATAAAAACATGTTAGAGGCTGCTTAAGTGTTCTAATTAGGTCAACTTGATTATTGTTCTATGGTTTGATAGATGCTGTATTTGAAGTAATTTCAAATACTAATTTTTAGACCTTTTCTGTGAACTAGTAAACCAAGTGCAATTTATTCAAGGAATTATTCTTTTCTTTCTTAATGCTTATTCCCTCTGGCTTGTGACTTTAATTAGAACCTGCTATCTGTTCATACTGATAATGGTAACAGTTGTCACTAGAGTACAGATGCATAGACTTAGCTCATATTGTCACTTTGACATTATACTTAAAACCTAACAATATTCCCAGCTGTGCATATGAGAATATCATCCATTAATGCTTTATTTCACTGCCACCCTGAACTCCAGACTCTAAACACTAACAATCTGAATATTTTTTAACCATCCAATAACGCATTTTCAAAAGACTAGAAACTGTACAAAAAATAGCTTCATTTGAAGATAAATATCTGCCTGAAAAGGTTGTTTGGCCCATCCAGATTTCTTTTTTATTATCACAGATTTTCCCGAGGTAGTATTGTTTCTTGAATAATTATTGATCTAAGCAATTGTGTGCTAAAGCAGTCTGATTCACTCATTAAACATACACACAGAAAATCTTGGTTGCCCTGGTAAAAACAAACAACTCCTTTCTGCCTGCTTCTCAATCCCTCCCTAGAATACAATGATTACATTGAAATGTAATCAGTTAATATTTGATTTGCATTTGTCAGGAAAAGGAAACATCAAATATATTTCTTTAGAGCAGAGGAATTAGGATCAGGAAAATTATTCAAATAACACTAGCCTTGTTCGGTTTGTTTCTTTACAAACTCACTCTTAAGTTTCAATAATGAGAAAGGAGTCTTCTTGCAACTAGTTGCAATTAGTGAGGTTCTAAAAGCTTGCCAAGCTTGCAAAGTTTATTTAGATAAACTTTTCCTTCGAACAAAGACTAATTCCTTTTCATGATTTGATATAGAAAATTGTATCTGTTTCATATGTTTCTGATTAAGTGTCTCAGGAATTGAATATCCTTCAAGGTCTTTGTTCATTTTAAAGACTCAAACAGACTGCTCTTGAAATGGTCTGCATACCTTTTGTAAGAGTCAGCAACACCAGCCAGGAACAGGGTTATGAAGGTTTCCATTAGCAAATGCTGCAATTTAAAGGACCTTTTTTACATTGATTTATATACTCCATGAATGATACGAAGTTGCATTTAGCCTCACAAATCTACGTGTCTTCAGACGCTCAGCACTGCTTGCTTACAGAAAAGTTGCATTCTGCTCAATGAATGGAAGCAGGCAAGGGAAAAGGTTCCTGCATATGAAATACTTAGACTTCAGTTGTTCTCACAAATGGGACAAAGGAATCATCTAAAGTGACAGTGTAGTTCAGCATGCTGCTGTCTGCCACAAAATGAAATAAAATAGGTAATATTCTTGGTGAGAAAAAAGTGGTAGCTCCAGACAAATGAAGGCTTAGCAGCTGTAAATCTGCTCAGAATTCTGCAATTTGTGAGTCCTGGGTGCTAGACACAGCAGGACTTCTGCATAGCCTGGTCTAGTGAAAGGTTGTCTGCCAGTGGCAGGGGATTAGAACTAGATGATATTTATGGTCCCTTCAAACCCAAACCATCCTATGATTCTATGATTCTGACCTACGGAAAGCATCCAGTTGAAAAAAAAGGGTCATGAATTAAATTTAATTTTTTATCTCCTGCATTTGAGCAATCAGGAAGATAGCTGGTTGGCTCTAGTGCATTATGGAAAAATACTGTGGCTTCCTGATACAACCTTCTGTGAATATTTTTTTCTTAAATACTGAAAGATTATCACAATCATTTCGTTGTAGTTACGAGTACACAAGCAGCAGTTCTGCTACAACAGGGAGTGGCAGAGCATGCAGGATATGCCCAAGTAAGTTTTGGACTCAATTTATGCCAATACAAAATTAGCATATTTTGATTGAGGTCTGTGAGATTATTCCAGTCCTGCACCGGTTAACAGGAATAGGGTGAGGTTTGCTGTCTGATACCACCTATTTCCTGCCATTTCTCTCTGTTGCGTACCCCCTCTGTTTTATTACCTTATCGCAGAGCCAGTGCTGTTCCACATCCATGCGCTCCTTCTTGTAGCATCACTGCTAAATTTAATGCTCACTACTTAATCAATTTTCTCTCAACAGGTAAGGAATAATTGAACAGTTGGGGAGTGGGGAATGACAAGATTTAGTGTGTTATTTCCTCGTAGGAAACAAGACAGCTCACCCATTTATATTTATGCATATTCAATTTATTCCATGAGCCAAATGATCCTAAGAGTAAAGGAATCTATGTCCACTCACTCAGCTGGTAGAAAATAGCAGGTGCCACGTACCTCAAGCCCAGCACTGGGCTACAATAAATAACATTTTCAATCAAAGGAAAAGTGAAGAGAGCAGAAGACAGGAACTTTTGCAACATATTTCTTTGTTGTCATGTTTTGTTCTGCTATCAGCACCAGATTGCTGCTCATAGCAATAAAGTCCACAGTGAAGCCTTGTCCCCAGTTAAACCAATGGCAAAAGTTTTTTCTTATTTCAGTGAGAATGTGATTTCTGAATCATTAAGAGAATCTTCTTGTATTTCAATTTGTTGATTCTTAGACTTGGGTATTGGAAAGTAAACATAAAGGAAAAAAATACCTCAAATTTTCAAATTTATTCCAACCATGAAAAAGTGCTTTGTTTCTCCTCACTACTTGTAACCTTGTTTTGTATGCATCATCCCCAGTAAGTGCTGTTTCACAATGGAGAGCATACACTGTTTTTTGCCCACTAGATCAATACCTGTCTAAAAGTATTTACTCACCAAAAGGGCTGTGATCCTTTTCTTTGTCACCCTTGAACTTCTGTTCTGCTCTTGAATGTTTTTGCTTTTTGTCACAGGTTCTTCTTTTATTTCCTGACTATTGCTAGCCTCTAATAGGATGTTTTTTAGTTCTTTGCTCTGACATTTATTACAGAGTATACATCATAGCTTTTCCACTTGTCTAATCAGAGGGTTGGTCCGGCACTGAAATTGCAGCTGTTTTCAAATGCTACCTATAAACACACACTTTATCTTCAGTTCCTGTTTACAGCAGCTTAAAAGAGACAAGAAGATGATGATCAAAATAGGAAATGGAAAAGACTGATGGGAGACATGTTTCATAGAAACAGAAGAAGAGTAGAAGGGCAAGCAAGACATACAGGTAATCCTCTCTCTATTGGAATAGGGCAGAAGTTATTGTATCATACTTCTGTGAATATATTCAACCGAACAACTTATATTCTGACTAGCAAAGACTAAAGTGATGAAAGAAGCTGAAATAAAAGGATATTAAATAAGCCCTGGATAGTTGACTGCAATATTCACAGCCTTTGGAATCCTTCATCTTTCCTGCAATTGGCCGCTGACACACCATTTGTCTTTAGAGGAGCTCATGCTTTCGTCCAGCTGTCTGAAAAACAGATAAACCCTGTTCACTGTCAGGAGAGACTTAAAACCTGTATCCTTAAAGCAGTATCTGGAGAAAAAAAAAAAAAAAAAAAAAAAAAAAAAAAAAAAAAAAAAAAAAAAAAAAAAAAAAAAAAAAAAAAGCAGTTGTTCATTCGCTCCAGTCCAACTGAAAACTTTTTACAGAGATGGAGACACAACAAGAAAATTAAGGTGGTCACCCTCTTGATATCTCGGGGTTGTTGTTCCTACTTTGAATTAGCTGGAAAGATTTTAACAATAGATCCCTCATCTTTAGGAAGTATAAGCCAACTACAGCTACACTGAGTGCCCAGAACACATTATCAGTGCCCATCTCCAGAGCCCTGACATGAAATAACCATCAGAATGTCTGGTTTGGGAATGAGTCTCACAAGAGGTGTTTCTTTTACCTAATGGCCCAAATTTTATGGAACATACCTCCCATCTGAGAACTTACCTGCTACAGCTTATTCAAAAATTAGGTAACAGTGTCTGATTTCACATTCCAGACAACATAATCTTTACCTATATTCTGACCCCACTTCTCCTTATGCTGATGTGCTTCCGGGGGCTACTAACCTCTGTTCTACTGCACAGAGGTAGCAGCATTTACATCGCAGATTTTGACCTTTTGGTTAGATCACACCTTGAGTGCTATGTCCAGTTCTGGGCCCTTCAGTATAAGAAAGATGTTGAGTTACTGGAACATGTTCAGAGAAGGGCAGCGAGGATGATGAAGGGGCTGGAGCACAAGCCCTGTGAGGAGCGGTTGAGGGAGCTGGGGTTGTTCATCCTGGAGAAAAGGAGACTCAGGGGAGACTCAGTAGTCTATAACTACCTGAAAGGAGGTTGTAGTCGGGCAGGGGTCGGCCTCTTCTCTCAGGTAACTAGTGACAGAACAAGAGGACACAGTCTCAAGGTCCATCAGGGGAGGTTTAGACTTGATATTAGGAAGAAATTCTTCACTGAAAGGGTGACCCACCATTGGAATGGGCTGCCCAGGGAGGTGGTGGAGTCTCCGACCCTGGAGGTGTTCAGGTGTAGGCTGGATGAGTCTCTTGGTGCCATGGTTTAGATGATGGGTTGCTGTTAGATTATAGGTTGGACTTGATGATCTTTAAGGTCTCTTCCAGTCTTGCTGATACTGTGATACCGTCTCTTCCAATCTTGCTGATACTGTGATACTGTGATACTGTGACATGTGATATGAGACACATATATGAAGTTGGAATGAAATCTGAAGTGAATCTTTGTCAATGTGGCTGAAAGAATAAGAATTTCTTTCTTTTTTTTTTCCACGGGCAGCATTTTAGCATGTCTTTGAACTTGACATAAAATGAGAACTTTGACTGTTCTTTCTTACATAAAAGAGTGAACTAATTAATTCACTTTCCCAGATTTCTAGTGGCAGTTACCTATTTCAACCTTAGCAACAAGTCATATTGATATAATTACAAAGTGTACACAGTGCACAAAGTATGATCAGAAGCATATAATATGCTTGAAGTGTAAAATGATCCAATAATAAAGCAAGAATAAATGTATTGGTTGGTTATTGGCACAACTTGTGCATTTATAGTTGCATCTAAATAGTTCTGATTCTGAAATGAATGCCTGTGCACAATTTTTTCAGTGTGGTGCATATTGTTTTTCACTTATTAAGCCACAGGTTAAAGCCAGATAAAGGAATATTTTTAAGTTCTTCTAGCTTCTACTACTTCGTGAGGTTTTTTTCAACTGCAGGTGTATGTAGAGGGGATAATGAAAAATCTCTTATCTATGCATGTCAGATACTGTGATGAACAACTGCATAGAAAAAAAATACAACTGCCTTCCCAAGTAACTCACCATATATTCTGCTCAAAGCCTACTGAAAGATTAGATAAATTGATATATTAAACCTGAAATGTTTTCAGTTTTTTTCTTGCATCATCTTCCTAGATTCCAAAGACAATTGCAGTTAATGAGCACATCACTTTTGATTTAAACATGCTTTAGGTCATCATATTGCTGTTACTACTTCAGCCTCTCTGTGCTCTTATTTTCTACTCTGGTGTTACACCAGAGTATTTATGGTTAGTTAATCAGGAAGTGTGGACTGTAAGCTTTCTGGCAAGTGACTATATCTTTCTCTGTAGGAACAGAAAGGACAATAGATATTTACATCCTAAACACAAATAATGATGTGCCATCACTTGCACTCATTGTCTGACTCTAACAATGAAGTCTGTACAATCTCAGTATCTTCTCCAGTCTGCGTAACAGGAAAAGTTAATTAAATCAATGACTTTTTCAAAAAGAGTCAACAATCCAGTATCGTACAAAACTTCGAGAAGATTAAATGACACTGGAATAGTGGAGATCAAGAATACTGTCATTAAACAGTACTGTAAGAGGAGAGAGCAAGCACATCACTATTTTATGCAACCTCTAGATTTCTGTACTTTCTATACTAGCTGCTTTCTGTCCAAGCTTTCTCTGTCATTCCAAAGCCAGGAGCAAACCCAAGTGTTACAAGGCAGAAATGTTTTCCTGGTTTGCGCTATTCTCTCTAAGCTTGTACAGTAGCAATGTCTAATGCAACACAAATGACTTGAAGCCCATAATACCGCTTGCAGCCTAGCAGCTGCATAGACCCCTTTTCTCCTCTATCAATTGTGTGATTGCAGCTATCCTTCTATTAGCCTGGTTTCAAAAGAGAACAGCAATAAGAACAGTTTCATCATATCAAGGCCTTCATTCTACTACTGTAGCAGTTAGCTGTTGAAGTTAAACGGTCTACTAATGTATCTTTAACTTTGCTTAAAATTTGATTTTCTATCACTTGTCTACCACAAAATATCACACCCTCTGCCTTCCTCAAAAAAATATTAAAGTTACTTCATTCAAGTAAGATCTGGTAAGTGAGAAATGTAGCTCAACCAGTTTGATCACTCAGAAATTGAACAAAAAGTAAAATATTGCACAATTTATCCATAGACCACAAAGAGACAAATTTCAGTCCTGCAGTGCTTAGACTACATTATTAATAGTATTCTGTAGGTTACAAGACTATTTGTCCATATTATTTCAAGGTGACTGCATTTTTATGTAGCATATGCCTAACACCATGGGTACGATTACTATTACCATGTAATGCCACTTTTCATGGGTAATTAATTGATAAATGACAGCCAACTCCTTCTTAGCTGCTACATAAGTCCTTTATTAACACATTTAATTCAATAAAGAGTCGATAGTAAAAATCATAGTGAAGGACAGAGGATCAGTTTATTCAGTTTCATACCCTGATTTCTGCAGTGCTCAGTAACAAGGCTCGGCTCATTGCTTTCTCTTACAGTGGGTCATCTACACAGAGGGTAAAACAAAAAGTAAAACCAACAGGTGACATTCTTTTCCTAGAAGAACTTAAGATTAAGATGAAGAAAGGATAGAATTCTCAGACGTCTGTCCTTTAAGTTTATTCACTGTAGTTGCAGCATTATTATATGAGGAAAGTGAATACTGAACATGACTCCCTGAAAAAGAATAATTTACCAAAAGAAAGCAGGATGACAACAGAGTAACAAAAATCACAGAAGAAGAAATAGAAAAAAACCCAAACAAACAAACAAACCAAAACTCAAACATTGGAGCATGCTGAATCAGGAGAGTGAGAATTCTAATGATGCACTAAAATAAGCACAAGTGTTTGTCCAGTGATGAATTTAATCATGAAGACGTGATGGCACTGAAGGGTGGATCCAAAATAGATCCTTCTTCTGTGGTGTGAAGAACAAAGAGTTGGTGAGAATCTTTATTTATTTATCTAATCTTTATTTATTTATCTAATTTGATATATTTTAGAATAAACCAATCCTGCCAAATTTCTAATAAAAATCATCCATTAACATCAACCGCACTAAAACTCCTCTGTAAAGAGGAGTGAATCCAAATTTGTGAATCCAAATTCAATTTTGAAAAGAAGGTACATAAAAAAAATTGCTATATTGATGTTGTTGGGAAGAAGTTCCACAAAAGCTGCATAAAACTAATGTAAAATGAAATTGTAAAATTAATATTTGCATTTCTAAACTGTGTTAGAACTATACTCCTTACAATGCTAACTACAACTCATGTCCATCCCTGGAAAACTTTTAAAGAAAGTCTCCCCTAAGCTGTCATTCTATACCAAGAATAATACAAAACTTATCTGGATGTTATTTTTTATAAAATAAACCGAATTTGCTGACTTTCTGACAAAGACATCTGTAGAAGGCATCTATCATACTGAGTTTTTGGTGGAGTGCCAAAATGAAAGGGCTAAATTTTAAAAGGTATCTTTAGGTAGCCAGACAGCTTTAAAGTATTTACTGTAATGAGAAGCTATTGACCAAATTCCTGCCTGAGCCTTTATTACAGTTCTGCTACAATATCATGGTACTATTAATTAGAAATTATTGTAACTTGACTGAGATTAAGGAATACAGTCAGGCAGCTATCTAATACCAAGCTTGTAGGGCTCTTTACTGATTGTTTCAATATCAAATAAATAAATTGTAACTGAAGCAAGCAATTTCAATTAATTCCACAGGTTTTTTATGTTTTATTTTGT
The DNA here is from genome assembly GCA_013399895.1 of Serilophus lunatus. NCBI lineage: Eukaryota > Metazoa > Chordata > Aves > Passeriformes > Eurylaimidae > Serilophus > Serilophus lunatus. The sequence continues at coordinate 3,514,021 of VXBA01004302.1, forward strand.
TTGTTGGTTTGTTTGTTTTTGGTTTGTTTTTTGTTTGTTTGTTTGTTTTTTGCTATGCCAGCATTTCTTTGCTGAAAAAATGTCATAGTTCTGGAATTCCTGTTCAAAACAGAATGACTACAGCTTAGCAGCAATTGTATTTCTTGATCTTGAATTCTTTTTTTATCTATCTTTATTGAGATATAAGTAAGACTTTCTTCTAATGTACTTTTTCAATCTTGTTGGGAGGTTCAAAATGGCAGTAATTCTGCTGTATTAATGCACAGAATACAGATAAATTTAATGTGTACCTAGTGGTATAGCACAGAAGTGAATACATTTGGGAGAACACAGCTCTTATACACCAGGAAAATCTCCCTCAAGAATTTTGTTTTAAATACTTTTCCAGAATTATGAGACAGAAGCCTTTACTAATGATTATTTTGTTTAACTGTTCATGGTCTTTTCCCCAGAGCAATTTGTCTGAAGAAAGACTCGGGTAAGCAAGTCTCTTGTACCATGTTCTAGGTCAAAGGCTGTGAGGAAAAGTCCTTTTGCAGAGAGAGGATGGACCAGCATAAAGCACAGATAGCAAACTGGGGAGAAAGTCTCTGGGGCAAGCTTATTTTAAAGGTTTAAAACATTTTTAAATAGCTGTTTCCCACTAGGCCCTTTTCAGGCTTCAGCTTCAGGAACAGTTGGGAGAAAGCCACAGCTTAGATCCGCACTCGTAGGGCAAACCTCCAGTGTTGTCTAATTACATTTGAGATTTCTCTACTCCTGTAAGACACAAGGAGCAGCCAAGTAATAAACAATGACAATAATTCTGTGCTTAAATAATGGTATCTAGTGTCATTTTAGGCGCTGAGTGAAGACATCTGCCCAGAGAATATCCCAGATGGGACTTTAGGGGACCATTCTAAGAGACAGAGTAATTGCTATTATATGTCTAATTCCTTTAAACAGAAAGCAGAAGTTTATGATGTTTCCATATTTATTAGTTGAGGACATGATCCTTAAAACATTTAACAATATTTAATATTAATCACAGCAAAATTACATGCAAACAAAAGGACTTGCACTCCTGCTGGTTTGAAGACATTAGTAAAAGATGTAACAGTGCTTATGAAGCACACAATTTTCAGAAAATCCAAAAGATTTATCCAAAAGATTAATTTAATCTCATTTTAGAACATCTAACCTCTCATATATTTTTCTGTTAGAGACACACAACCTTATGAAGAGGTTTAGCAGAAAAAGTGAGATATTACAACCTTTGCTACTTTATATTCAAATACATTATCCTTCTACTAACCAAGGAGAAAATGATAAAGATCCTTTTATGTTTGTATTTAATTTCTATGGTTTAAATAGGAAATATTGTGAATTATGAGTCCTCACCTTGGTTTCAATCACATATTCTTAAAGGCATAAAAGAGTTACCATACAAATGCTATACCATACATACCATACTGTAGGAATGCTGTCAAATTTTTGAAGAAACATTATAGTTCAGTGTCAAAACTAAATACAACATAGAAATGCACATCTCATATATCTTAAAGTCTCAGCCTTCATTCTCAAATCATCAACAGCTTTTTTAATGTCCATATCTACAGAGATTGTCACTTGTAAAAGGGTGATATAAAGGTGTAAAAGGTGGCACAAAAGGAACAATTACTTTCTTAAGTCCTAGTAGAAATGGAAGATGAGTATTCAAGAATTACTCAAAATCTTATTATTTACCTGCTAAAAAAGACCCAGATCATCCTAGTGTCATAATAAATTTTTTCATCTACAGAATTTGACAATGAAAAATAATCTTCAATGAATACAGTTGCCTGTTCTTTTGGCATTCAAGATCAGCCAGGGAGGAAAACAGACATTGTTCCTCTCCTTGCAAGCTGCATCTTCCTAAGTTTGTCTGTTTTTCCATACAACATAAGGTTACTTGTAGGTGTCAACTGAGTTCTCAATCAAAAGTAGGTATTTAAAGGTACAGTTTTCTATTCCAATCACCCACTCTAAAAATTAGGGATTTGGAAGATGATAGCAAGATCTACATGCCTGCTCTCTAGCTTCTGCAAACTGCCATGGCAACTCCTTCTCTTCAGAGAAAGCTGGAAATATTGGACTGGTCTCAAACTTTGTTCTTCATCATGAAGCCAAAGGGGTCCTCTGGGAAAGAGTAGCCAGGTGTGCTATTGTCCCCTTCCACTATATTTAGAAATTATATGAAAGAAGACAGGCTTTAATTCTGCTGATATCTTGAGAGTCTCAGTTTTCGTTTCTATCTTTCTCTTCTATCCTAATTTTATCTATTCCAGTGTGGGAAAAAAATTTAATGCCAGTCTTGGGCTGCAAAATAAATCCTAGGTCAGAAGAATCAATTACTTGGCATTCATTTGTGACAGTGTCAAATAGGGGAAGAAGATGAAAGCCTATCTTGAAGGCATAGTTATGAAGGTCATTTGAAATAAAATAAACCCCAGAAATGTCAACTACAACTGTAAGAGAAGGGGTTGGACTATATTCAAGATTGCGTTTCCACTGGACTTCTTGAACCTGTGTCAAATGCTAGAAATTAATTTACTTTCAGCTGCAGTTGAAGATTCCTTTTTTTTCCAGATAACATTCCATCCAGATAAAAGTGTATGTGTCAATTTTACATGTAGTAGGAACTAAAAAAACATGGCCATTGAGAAGACAGGAGGATGGACTTAACACTTTAGGAAGATTTTTCAAAAGAGATGCTCCCATTCTGAAGAAATATGTCTGTTCTACAACCATTATGTGACACAAAATATGTTGTCTGTTTTTTACATGACACTTTCAGAAATATACCAAAATACATCTGGTTTATATTTCTGATGGATTATCAGAGGTACTTATGACTACTGGATGGATGGATGGATGGATGGATGGATGGATGGATAGATAGATAGATGGATAGATAGATAGATAGATAGATAGATAGATAGATAGATAGATAGATAGATAGATAGATAGATAGATAGCAATGAAAATACAAACTTTGAAAATTATGTTAGTGGAAAATATTCACTCTCATATATCACAGCTTTGGTTTGAGTCAGGTTTCCTTGAAACACTCTCAATTTAACATTTTATATCCTAGATTTTCCATTCTCCATACTAATTCCTAATGGGCACCATCACAGGCTCATTGGGTTGCAGACTCTGAAGGAATTAAGATGATTACCATAACTGTACCACATGAGAAAGACATTCACAGGATAAGTGTATCTTGCCCTCTGCATTTCCATGAATTAACCTCTGAATTAAATAGCTAATATCTGGGAGCTGTACAGTCATGCTGCTGGGCACTTAGATGGACTTAGCTACTCTGATGAAGAACAGAACAAACTTATCCTGGAAAAGGCTGACTCTACAGAAAATGTGCCATTTCTTATACTACCACTGTCTTAGTTATCTTTGTATTGCATCACTCTGCAACACAATTATATCTGTGTGATTATGAAATGGCATAAAGATCAAGGATTTATTGCTGATCAGATTTAGAGGTCAGCACGAGACTCCGCTGTGGTTGACCTTGCACAGTCAGTATAACGAGGCTGCTTTATCTTCAGGGCAATGTTTTAAGCAATAGAAATGCAATCTAGTGAAATAGCTGGCACAGAAGGATATAGTAAAGTGTTGATGGCAGTGTATGATGACCACTTAGGTCTAGAAGATCTCTTCATCTGTTCCTAGGTTTCCTAGGCTCAAAGTAAGTTGCACATAACTCATTTGTAAATAAAACTGAAAGATTTGAATATAGCCCTCTTTGTCATTTAAAAATAAAATAAAAATATCTACACCAAGAGGATAACCAGGAACTCAGCAAAAGTTTCACCATATTTCAGCATTTCTAGACAGGCTACTGGACCTTAGCTCGGGCTCTCTTTAAACTTAGCAGGAGCTGGGAAACCAAGTCTCTCCTGACCTGGGAATCATAATAACCTTCCACTATTCGAAGTCAATATCCTCAGGAAGATAGAGTTGTACCTTTGAGAATAAGAGGAACTAAGATCTCTATATAGGCTGTAAAATCAATGGGACTAATGAGACATTGATGCAGGATGTTTTCTTTGTAAAAACATCTGCTTCTGGCTTCTGATCCAAACTGAACTCTGGCATCCCAGCTGCTACACCTGATTTCAGGACAAAACTCTCCCTTCAACTGCTGCCTCACACATAGCAAGCAAAGATCACAGAGCAAATAAAAAGTTACACATCTAGCAGCTGTACTAATATGGTTCCTATTAACTTCTCTCCCCTGTATCCCCCGAAAGCCTTCTAACTCCTGGTTTCCTCTCAGGTTGTAGGGAATTGTGCTGACACAGAGGCAAATAAAGAGGCAAATAGCAGCAATTGTTTGCTCTCTTACATTGATTCTGCCACAGAGAAGCACAAACAAAGCCTTCAAATGGCCTGATCCAACCTCTGTCTGGAAAGCCTACCCCATTCCTCACTAAGTACATAAGTAACACGTGTCTAAAGAAAGGTCAAACATCTGTGCTTAAGATGTACATAATCCTACACAAAACCACCAATTCATCAACTTCGAGCAGGTAGTATAGATATTTTACTATTAAGGATTTAATTTCTTAGTTCAGCTAGGAATTTATATTAGTTACTCCAGGAAACCTAGCAGAAGCCGTATATGTTTAAACCACATCTGTAAATCTCCATACAAAGCTATACATTACCTTCCGAATACAAAGGGAAAGAAACTATGGTAAAGAGCATCTGGTCTGTGAGTAGCTGTAACACAATGAACTCTTTCAAGTGTCAACCCAAGTATGGCAAAGGGCATTGCTTGGATCATGCCCACATGCTACTGCTGATGGTAGATACATTCTATGAAAAAAAAGAAAATTAATCCAAGCAGTTTGGCAGGGTGGAAATCTTGTGAAAATTTCTTATTTGTATGCAATGAGGAAAATTAATTTGAACATGAGAGGAGAAAAATAACTCCGAAAGTGATGGTCCAAACCCTCAAAGTCTCCAAGATGGGAAATATCTAGCATTCCACCACCCTGGAAAATCACTTTCTTGGACTAAAGACCAGGCTTCATCTCCTGAATCACAAATTTATTAGAAAGTTGCAAGAAAAGGAAGGCACTGCAGTGGTCTGAGGCCTGGGAAAAAATTCTTTCTGTCATGAGTAGGCCAAGAGCACCCACATACAAAAAAGAAGAAAATTGAATTTGGTGAGATAAAGGCCTGCAAAATTAACTAAATGCTGGATTTTTTTGTGCTTAGGTAGGAAAGAATTAATGAGCAATGGTCATATATTTTTGTTCTGCTGTCAGAAGATGTACTGTAGCCAGGTTTCATAATGTATTTTTCTCAGCTTTACTTGTACCATAAGAAGAATAGCAGCAATAAAGAGAACAACTAGAAAACATGGCACTGGGGCAGAAGAATGAGGTGCCAAACAAAATAAATAAAGACCAGCGAGCCAGATCACAGCAATAATGTAGGTCAGCAAGAATGTCTAGGAGTAAGCCTTCTGCAATTAAGAAAAGAAAATCCTTTGACTTCACTGCATGTCTTTGGAGATGAATATCCCATGGCTACAATTAAAAATATTGTTTGGGTTGGTTGACCCTCTCTGCATACACACCCTGAGCTCTTAAAGTATTTGTTTTTTAAGGTGAAATAAAGAGATCATGATGGTAAAAGAGGTCGGGTCTAGAACTGAACTTAACTGGAAGTTGCTGCTGGCAAATTTCACTTAACTTTTTCTTAACCACTAACTTCACTGTTTAAAAAAAAATAAATGAAAGAACAAATGGTTTTCTATCAAGGCTTTTCTGTTCTGTTTATCAATAGATTTAAATTCTGTAATTTGATTTAAGTCAATCTTCATAACTTTTAAACTTAACACCTTCAAATTTTCAGAATGCAGAGGTATGTTCAATGATGAGAAGGGCTCTCACGATGGAGCCTAAATGCTCTCACAGCTACTTACCGTCCTGCCCTAATTTTTCCAAAAGTATCCATGAAATTTGCAAGGCTGCCATAAGAAAAGGAGAAGTCACAGACTACCATTTAGTGAAAAATAACAATATACTTTTGATTTTCCTCTATCTATTGCTCAGTGACGTACAGCAATGCATGTAGGACTACATCTGTTTTGACACAATGCTATGTGTTTCCTATAGCCTTCTATATAATTTTACACAAACTACTTGCATAGATCAATTAATTATATCTGCAGCTGGTATAAATCAACATAGCTTCATTACAGCTAATAGAACTATATTGATTTATGACAGCATATATTTTAATTTAAAAATTATACTGAGACAAAATTCAATGCAGAGACATTGTTGAATTTTTTCCCTTTCTGCAAATTTTCTTCCCTTATATAATGTAACAGCAGAAAGTTCACAATGAGAAATTAAAAGTGGCATAGATGCACAAATAAAAGGTATCTCATGTTCACAGAAGATGCATAATAGTGCTGACCCTGTTTATTTTATAAATCACTTTTTGAATCCTGCTGTATTTCTGTATTCCATCAACTAAACTAGCATCATTAGTATCACTTAAGCTTTGAGAGGTGTAGATTTTCAGAGGCCATGGAGTCCCCATGATAGTTTATTTTACCAAAAATTTCCTCTTCCTTTTTCTATTATTGTGAAAAGTGAAAAAAAAAATCAGGTTGATTACCTCATTCCATCATGTAAGTATGAAAAAACAGATATATCTGTCCACTGTTCTGGAGGTGTCTGGCTTTCCGTTGCTCAGCTTCCCATAGCATTTGAATGCACATTTCAGTTTTTTGTCAGCTCTCGGAAGATAGCATTTCATGACCCAATGATTTGTTAGAAGGAATTGAAAAACTATGTCTGAATAGTTTCAGAATAAATTACTCCAACATGGAATAAGCTCTTATTCACCAATACTTACAAAAAGTTTAAGCAAAGATAAAATAATGTGTATTGTAATTAATATTTGAATTTGCAAATAAAAGCTAAATAGTGATTAAACCCCTGCCCCTCCCCCTTCCTTCCCCCTGATAATAATGAAGCTAGACAGTTTCAAGAGAAGCAGAGCAGCCAGGAGTTTAATGTCGTTGTTTAAGAACATGTTTCTATGGTGGCTATTATTTCCCTCTTTAAAAGAGGAAAACAAAAGCAAGCTTTATTTCCTTTTAAAACTACAGGATTTCTTCTGCCTTCATAAGACAGACAAGAAGAAAATGTTTAGGGATAATTAAAGGCAATTAGGCTCATCAAGGCTCATTTCTGGTCTAGCTCCACTTCTTTCCCTTACAATGTGTACTAATTGCTGCTTCAACATACCAAGTAGCATGGATTATTTTTTCTTTTTTGTACTATCACAAACAAGACTATTTGGTCATTACCAGCTTTGATAGTGTGAGTAAGTGACTCCTGATTAGAGTTTTGTTTGCTTTTTTAGAGATTTATGCTACATGTCCTATTGAATCTGATAATAGAGAATAACAAATTAACACTTAGCAACTGTGTAGTACCTTCTGCTAGAGGATCTCAAAATTCTTTTCAAACATTAATACATTAATTTGCTATCCTGTTTAGTTGTGTATAATAAGTATCATCATCACAATTTTGCGGACTGCTGAACGCAGACACGAAGATGTTGGGTAGCACATTTAGTGCCACAGTCAGCATGTTATGATGTTGGTCTCCTGTTCATAGACAATGGAAATACTGGCTTGTTTGCCATAAACATGCCTCCTGTGTGACTTCTGTTACATCTGTTTTTGATTCATTGATAGTAAGGTAATTTAAGGTATTCAAATGTCTCAACTTCAAAGAGTGGTTTCCCGGGGGAATTTGATAAAAGGCAGAACTACATACAGAAATAGTCAAGTGCTTCTATATTAAGCATTGCAGAAGAGGATACTGAGGAGTTCAGTTATTGGAAGCAGAAAACAACTCTATGACTGACAGCAAAGTCATGACCACTCAACTCCCACAGATCCCTTCATGTAAAACTGAAATCCACCTATCCAACTCAACAGTTCTTCAGCCTTGAAAGCAGTTGGTTGACACATACACTCATTTTTTTCCATCAGAAAACATCTTTCTTTACTGGTCCTAAGTCCAGAACTGTCAAAGAAGAAACTTGGAAAAATCACAGAGTATTCTGAGTTGGAAGGGATCCACAGGGATCATTGCATTCATGGCTTTATGATTTTGAATATGTTTTCATGATTTTGAACATTTTTGAACGTTAATCAACAATACCTCCTTCAGCACTGAGAAATGGTTAAGACTGCTTGCTTGTACAGCATATAATAAACTGCAGCTGATGCATTCACAGCAGTTTGTTCATGTATCACATATTCAATTAACTGAATTTGGTGCCAAATCCCCACCAAAGTCCAGCCTGGATCAACAAATTAGGCAATTGTTTGATCTTCTCATCTGCTAGGTGTGTCTAGTAAATGTAGTCGGATAGATTATGCATCTCACAGACCAGTCATGCTTATTCATCATATGTAGAACCTGGATTCAATGCTCTCAAACCTCTCACCCCACTATTTACAAAGTCGTAAGGTGGACGAAAATAGTTACTTAACTCTTGTTGAAAGTGTTTTGTTTTGGTAAATAGTTAATAATTAAAAACAAAATAAGAGTACAGGCAGCTGCATGAGCAATAGCAGTAGCTTTGCCACTTGAAAACTGACCATAGTCCCATTTCTACCCATGGTGGTGGCTAGCACACTGTCTTGAGAGGTAAGAGAAGGGCTCAACTCCACAGAGGATAAGAAGAGAACTGTACCCAGCCTGACATACCCTGGCTGACTGCTCTAGCTACACGAAAACTATGCAATGGATACCACAGTGTCAGCGTCCATTCACTGTCCTGAGAAGAGATTTAGGATCACAGCATTTCAAACATGGCAACACATGTCATTTCAGGCAGCTTCAATGACCAAATGGCACGGTAATTTCCTATATCATCTGACTTTGTGTCTTCTTTGAAAACCCATCCAATAGCAGCATCATGCTGCTACTTTGTTGTCTTTCACATGTACCGTTCACAGCAGTTCTGCAGCTTTAAGTGTTCCAATTCTTCATCTGCTCCCAAGTAACTGGAGACACAGGATTATTATTGACACCAGTTTACCTACACCCACTTACAGTTTCTCTAGGGTCTTGAACAACAACAAAGGAAACAATATGGGCACCAGGTGTTCTGCAAATCTTTGAGCTAGTATCTTAATGCTCATACGGAAATGGATTATATGCAGTTTAATGAAACATGGCATTACCATTTCCTGTGGTGAATTTCTTCAAGTAAAAGGGTTTATTTGATGTATAAAAGTATACATTATAACAGGTACAGTGTAGAGAAGCAGTTTGGCTGAAATTTTAAGCAATAAGTTGTGATTCTGTGCTGCTAAAAAGTGAGGCTGAGAGCTCCAATCTCTGGATATAGCAGCTGTCTCTGCTGCTATTCATCAGTCTTTGCTCAAGGTAAATGAGAAAGACCATGAAAAATGTCTTAGCTGTAATCAGACCATTTCTCTCCTAATAATAAAAATGAATGATCTGCACAAACTTTACTGGCTAACTAAAACCAAGCAATAATTAAGTTGCTTAAATCAGAATGAATTTTCTACCTACTTACACCCTAGACCTCAGTGTACCTTCGTTCTTCCAGACAGTTATATCTCTCCAAAGACATTAGTACAAATTCAAACTGTCTTTTTCTGAGAAAAGTGGCACAAACCTTGCTTTGCAAATTTGCATGTGAGAGTGCAGTCTATTTACAACTCTTAATAAGGTGTGCATTAGGATGAAAGCATAATGGTTTTCTCTCAGGTGAACTTCAGTACATTCTCCAGGTAGTGTGAAAGCTGGAATAATGTTCTTGGATTTTCTTTAAAAAAAGGAGTAGGACTTAATAGAAGAATATAGCACATCTTGAAATGCCCAGAAATGAGTAAGACAGCTTGCCCCATTTTCATAACTTCCCTAACTTCTCAAAAGTTGCTCCTGTTCTCAGCCCATGCCCTTGGTGCAGCTAAAAGATTAGCTACATGGTGCACTATATTCTTTGGGTTCCATGTCATTTATAACCAGGAGACCCAGAAGAATTTTTCAAATTCATGAATTGACTCAAGAAAAAAACCCTTTAAAAAAGTAAAGAGAATCTGATAAAAATCCCCACTCAATCATGCATAAAACATTCTACATCAAGGATAACAAATTATTTATTTGCATAAAGTTGTCTGTAACTGAATAGTTTACCATCCTCCCTCCTGACAGTCCTCACACCAGTTCAACTACGACGGCCTGGCTAGACCAGTCTTCCTAGCTTCCTTTTCCTCTTCTACATTTGCAAATATTTGTTTTATGGGGCTAGTGGGCTTTTTGAGGCCCATAGATTGCAGTTTCATCTTCAGTCACTGTTTTACAACTCTGTTCCTAAGTACATTCCTTTCTGTTTGACTAGTCTTTCAAATAGGTAGGAGCCACCATAAACTGTCACACACATGATGTTTTAGAGGAGGTGGGTATAAGGCATCTTCAGAAAGGGATTTAAATTGCAGGTTACAACAGAAATACACTTAATGTAGAAAGCAGAGAATTAAACAACTTTTGTTATTTGCTAATCACGGAGACCAGATCCGGCCCAATAGTACCTTAAACCAGTTACCATGGTCTTACTGACTCAAAAAGCCAGAAATCACTTTGACATTTAAGAATTGAATCCATGCTGCATTTAATCCTCAAAACACCACATCCATTATTTTCCATTGTTTTTGAGACATTTTCTAGTAGATGACTTATGTTTTCTGAATAATGACGGCTTGGGATCTCCTTTCCCTATTCTAACTGCTATATAAATGTTACTCTTTTAGAACAAGTAATCAAGGATCCCATTAGTTTTGTCCTAGCCAGAAATTAATTTATGGCTCAGATATTTGTCTTATAATATGAAATCTGCTACTGTACAAGGCAAGGATAGACAACTGTTTTGCTCAGTCATCTATTTTTAGGATAAGACCTTTTTTGGGTCCATTTCTTTGAGATACTGAATATTAAAAGGTTAGGCCTTTCCTATCCCCTATGGCATCTTACTGAGATTTCAAGCATAAATATATCATTGTCGAAACATTACTTCTGAACAGTAGTTGCAACTGGTACTACATAACAGTCATTCATTTCCAGTGATGTTGAAATATCTTGCTACATTTTTCAGTACTAACTAAAGAACTATTGATTTTAAACTATAGTGTCATGGATTATATTACTAAAAACAAGTTAGGTAGAGACTGCCTTTAATAATTAAACAGCTGAAAAAGGAGATCAGTTCTTTGATTACCTCTGACTTTCCATTCTGCTTCAGCTTTGATCTGGACAGGCAAGTAGATAAATGGTTTACATAGAAGGTCACACTCACATAACACTGAAAGTCTGTGCTGCAGATGAAGATACAGATTTTATATAGATACGAGGCATTTACCTGATTTTCACACTCCAAGCTTTTAACTGGATCCAAGGCAAGTCTGGAGTGTTTTTAGCTCGCAAGAAAAGCAACCACAGGCAGAATTTCCAGAGTCTTCCTCTGGGATTCTATCTACTTCCAAGCTTCCTTTATCTACTGATACTTTTGGTCAGAGACAATAGATATTTTCAAAGGCCTCACTTGAGATGATTTCAAGGTTTTTTTCTCCTGAGAATATGAAGTTCATTAGCAGAATCCCTGTTCTCATGTACTCCCTTGAAGCTGATCTTTTCAGCATTTACCTAGAGCAAATATCAGCCACAAGTTATTATGAAATAACATGCTTATGTTTCTAATATAAAACTTGCTGGGTCTGAGCTGATTCCAGTTGCAGCCACTTACATATTGGAAAACAAAACAAACAAACAAAACCCCAAACCAAACCAACCAACCAACCAAACAAAAAAGGTGGTGCAATAGGGTCTTGAAAAATCCACAATTTAAATAAACCAAGAACTGCTATGTTACTAATTTCAATTATTTTGCCTAGTCTGTGCTCCCCAGACAAAGGAAAAGGTTATTTGAGTATCCCAAATAGCTTTTCATTTCCCCATCCTTTCAGTGTGTGTATCACACCTCCAGCAATGTACTGAATATTACCCCTCTGTTGACTGTAAACACCATGACATTTTATTCTATTACTTTGACACGGGCTCCCTATGGAAGACTATGATGAGGCATTTCCAAGACTTAACCTGTTGGAAAACATCACATGAATCTAGTATTCTAAACGTTCTTCCCTTCTGCCTTTCTTAAGTGCTGTATATTGGTCTTTCTGCATGCAGGACTTCATGGCTGTCACACTCTCCACAACACAGAATGCTCCAGTGTAATTTGGACTGCACACACCTGGTATTATTCTTAAAAATAAATTCAAGTTCTTTACATCCAGTTTCTCAAAACCAATTCTTTATGCAAATACGACTTTTGTGCTTATGATGAAATTTTTTATTGATGCCTTTTTAAAAACATATGAAATGGACAAGTAACATACTGTCATGCTGTAATTAAGGGTAGGCATTCATATTTTATTTAAAATGAATAGAGATTTTAGAATAAAGGCTACAGAACATCTGGTGCTTATCAGAGAAATCCCCCCCAGTTGGGAAACAAAGCACATCTATCACTAGATGGAGGCTGTACAAAAAGGGCAAAAATTATAATATCTGTGAAAAAGGAATAGTCAGTGCTTCAGATTTCTGCTTCTAGCTCTGAAGTATGGTATCTCCATTGTTTATATTATGTTTTACCATACATTTCTTACTTTACAAATGAAGAAGCTGGGTATGATAAGAGTAGATACATAGCAATACAGCAGGACTGATTTATAGCATGTAATTTTTGGGAAACAAATTGGCACCTTATCTATATTTTTATCTGTTTGAAGGAGACAACATTGTTTTTGAAGTATATCACATTTTTTATCTTGCTGTAACACAGATTTCACTTGAAATGACTCCCTCTTGTATCATTTGTGAATAGATGGAAGAAATGGAAGAAACTCAGCATGAGAACTTCATGCCTAATATATACATGATTTTAGTTTGACTTCACCTAGTGAAAAAACTCGGACTTATTATTTACAAAAGTAGTTATTGAAGATATCCATGGCATTTTATTTTTAATTTGTCCTTGATTAGAGTCCAGTTTATGATTGCTGAAGTCATATGATTTCAATTGCAATTATTATTCAGTTGCATATGAGTAATTACTCATGAGTGGGAGAAATGGCTCCAAGCATTTCCTTTAATCTTGGAACTTCTCTTTTCAGAGACACTTTCAGCCTTCAGCTTCTAACTGTTACATGCTGAACTTCTGCCTCTTCTGTTCTTCCTTGACAATTCTACTCTTGGTGTGGTTCTTATTGAATAGACTGGCTTCAAGATACATTTAAGAATATTAATATTGCAACATGGAGAAGGTGATGAAAGTTGTTAAAAGGTAAATACAGTTGCATAAATATTTTTCTCTGTTTTAATGTAATGCCAATACAGAAAGAAAAGAACCAGAAATGCCAAATTTAATACCTCTAATATAAAATTAACTGAAACCAGTTGGAAAGACTTAAGAAACTATATTTTCTTCCAGTTTGTTTTGTGATTTTCATTTTTTTTTTAAGATGGAGCTATCAGTCAAAATTTTGATGTGACTATCCATGGAAAACATTCTTTTACTGTCAGGGTGACTGAGCACTGGCACAGGTTGCTAAGGGAGTTTGCGAAGCCTCTTTCTTTGGAGATAATTGAAAGAAGTTTGGACATGGTCCTGGGCAAAGGGTAGTAAGTAGTCTTTTCTGACCACTGGAATTGGACAAGATGACCTCCAGAGGTCCCTTCCAATCTCAACCATTCTGTGATCTTTCTGATCTGATCTCCCAAAATTTCAATCCCTCCTGTGCCTTTTTTTGCCTGACAGTGTCAACCCAAGCATATGTGGTGCCCAAGATTCCCAACTCTTTCCTGGCAGCCTTCTAGATATTTATTCTCTCTTGCCTTGGCATATCTTTGACAGTTAGCAACAGTAACTTTTATTAAAAACACATACTTCTATATCAATATAGAAAATTTTACATAGTTTAAACATGATCTATCAGTTTAGAAAATCCAGAAAATATAGAAAAGTTAGTTCAGAGGTCATAATTTTGCATTCTTGTTTTTTAGGAGCAGGAGTCCAATAAATGTGTACAAGCCACAAATTATAGGTAAAATACTCACTCCAGTGCCTCTGGGGGAATTAGAGGGTGGGTACAAACATATCAGCTGAGCACATACCCATGGTTAGTCAGGGAAGCTATTTAAACTTGCTGCTACAAAACAGAATATTTGCAATATAAATAGGTACATGGAATTCTAAGCATATCATGCATGATTAAAGAAAAAAAAACATTGGCCAATTATTTCTTTCCCAATGAATTTTCCTTAAGAAATAACAATCTTAGAAAGTCTATAAGCACTACAAATAAAAATCAAATCAAACCAATTCTTCTATAACTGTTTTTTTTTTTGTTCAGGATAAAACATGCTCAGCTAATGGACTACTTTTCTTGCTGCTTTTACTGTCGAGCTTTCCCAGAATGCTGTATCTACTCAGACCCCATTAAAATCATCAATAAATAGAAATGTCTTTAACCTGGATTTAAAACCACAGCCTGATCCAGTGTTTAAGATCTTGGCCAGGCATTTGTTCCAGAGTCACCATCTATAATGACGGAGAGGTCAGAGACTACTTTGCTACTCAAAAGTGCAAATGCAACAGCAGATGTATTGGAGTTGTAAGTTGGAATTGTAAGGCCAAGGTTTGTTTTGCAATAGGGCAAGGAAGATTAAAATAACATAGGAAACTCGGCTAGAGGATAGGTCCAAGTGGACCTTGAAGGAAGCAATTACTTTGTACTGCTGTACTGCCTCTTCCTCCCTCCACTCTTTCACTTCTTTATGTGCTTAATGGTAAATTACCCTCCACTATTTCTATCCCTATTTTAGTTTTGCTATGTACTAGTGAAGCAACATGAAAGAGCTGGTACTGAATTCCTGCTGTAAAACTAGTGCCAATACTTGATGTCTAAGAGCTTTGGAGCACTTTGAGCATTGGAGCTAGTGACATTACAAAGCTTGTTAATGTAAAATCTTCTTTGTGTTACATTTTTTGCAATACATTTTACAAAAATTTACCCCAGGGATCTAAGGGGCAGTTGCTTCTTTATTACATTTTAGGAGAGACACATTATTAGCGTTCCAGTCTATATATTATGAAATTAAGTGGATACCCTTGGGGTTAATTCCTTGTTGTAATTGTAATGAAAAGAAACAATTTCTAACCCTCCATTTAAGATCTATAACTATTAAAATCCACTAGTCTTAGTGACTCCTGGGGCCAGTGAAGTACTTCAGTGTATATGAAAAAGGGCACTCCTACAGTGTCCAATATAAGTAATTTATAAAAATAACAGCCTCCAAGTGGGAAAACTAACAAATGAGTTTCCATTGAGCCCCTCCCTGCTGTTTACTATTGCAGGTTGGATTCATCAAGTACATAAAATTATATGTATATCAAAATCATGAAGGTGAGTTCCAAGTTTATAGTTTGCCAAGAATAAGAAAGGTAGAGCAAGAATCATAGAATGCAATGACTAAATACAAAGAGAAAATAGAGAATCTTCTCACGAAAAGAAATGTTAAAAAGCAACATTTTTTTTCTGAGGCTTCTCTGTAGTAAATGATACCACTAACTTCAATAAATTATAACTGATAATGAAACACTTCTTTTTAAGTAATCAAAGACTAACTGTCTCCTTCAAAAATATTTACTTTCCTCTGAATATTCTTCATTTATTCAGTTTGGGAAATGTATGGTTGTAACAATGCTATTGCCTCGGTTTTTTTTGTGTATGTTGCTGTACTTTCTCTGAGAATTTCCACTCACTAGTGTTTTCCTGATGACTTTAATACTGTCAGCTTTCACATCATCGTGTGAGATTTCACCATCTCACGTATATGCTTGTACTCCTCTTCGTAATGCCCAAAAAGGAGTAAAACATTTTCATAAATAAAATGAGGAAAAGTGGATTTCAAAACTACAATAGCAAAAAGGAGGATGCAGGAATACTGTGCTACAGAAACCTGCCATTAAATCATCTTTATGAACTGACTAGGTTTCAATTTGACTGCAAATCTCTAGCATGTAATTCAGTTTGTTAGTAGTGAAATACAACATACATCTTCAGATAATGTCTTCCAATTTAATATGCTTATTAAGATCATTGTTTCTATTAAGCTGAAAATCATATAAGTGCATTATTGTCTAACATAGCATAGGTATGGACATGCTAATTGAATAGCAGGAAAGTTTTACTTTGCTAGAATTGCCTTGTGAAAAAGAATACTCATTTAAGATTTCAGGAATGGTCTTTTTGATAAAGATACTTGTTTAGCTGCACTTGATATAGCTTTAATACTATTTATCTCTCTGTTTTTATTCATCATAATATAAACTCCCTTAGAAGAAAGGAAAAGGGAAGGAAATGAATACATGAAAGAAATATTTGGTTTTAAACCGACCATTCTATTGGCTAATAAAATACGATGATAGTTGCTCTGTACAGAGAAGTTTAAGCTGTATTGGTTATTTTTAAGACAAAGAAAGAATGTGGTATCATTTCATATGTTAGTGACCAGCAAAAGTGGCTTTATCCTTTTAGGTATTTACAGCAAACTCATGTTAACTCATGTTGCCTGTTGCAACTGGCAAGTCATGCTGGTGAACATCCTTATTTCTCCAGTGTTTACAGACTATCTACAAGCTTGATTCATTCACAGCTCATGTGTTCTCTAGTCATCACATCAAACAGTGAAATCAGCACTACTCAGGCCGGTATCTTAGTGAGACATGTATTACCAGCTTGAAAGGACAAGGACCTGTTACTCGTCTGCTTTAAAAGGATTATAGAAAGTTGTAGTACAATAATGGTAATAGAAGATGAAATTGGATGATAAGGAACTGCAATACTTTAATTTTTACCATTGGCATGGTTTAATGTGCTGAATATCTGGGTCTTTAGCAAATGATGAGTTTTTGAGCTTAAATAAAATAGCAGGTGGCCTCCATCTCACTGGACAGATGTTAGTATCACATCTAATGAAGCTAATCAGAGCCACTGTAAATAGAAGTCTGTAAGTTTACCACTTTTCATGATCATTACATCCCTTTTAATACATCAAGAACTGTTCTGAAAATACATGAGTATCCCTAGGAACTAGAACACTTTCTAATATTGATTGTGCAGATGGTAGAAAGGGCTGCACTTCTCTAAGCCAGTTGCTAATTATCCCATATCAAATATGAATAGGATGACTGCTGGGCAAATAACTGAGTAAAATGTTGATACTGGGAACCTCAGCAAGAATTGGAAATCATTAAGACTTAATCAGGAAGCTCTGACCTTTGAACTTTTGATTGTTTCTTCCTTATGCCTTCACAGAAATGAACTTATTCAAATTTATCTGCAAGTCCCTCCAATTTCACTGCTCAACATTTACTGTAGGGAGCTTTTCTGAACTGGAACAGAGTTTAGGGTGCTTGGAAACCATTGTCCTAATTTTCAATAAGAAGCATATCCATTTTATTCTAGCATTAAAAGCAGTATACATCATTTTGATATTAAAGTGCTACAAATAAAGTCATATAAGTTCTGAAAATGGATCCTTTTATATGTGAGAGTGCATGCACAGGGTGAAAGTTAAATCTGTTTAACAAAGATGATATAATACCCCTGAGATACTGAGTCTCTGTATTATGCCTATTTATTTTGATAGTTGCAGTTGAAATTTTATTTGTACTGTGCACTGCATTTAGTCAACACAAAATTCATATTAGAAAGTTGAAAATAAACATAAAACACAGAACATATGCCAATATTAGATTTCAACTTGAATAACTGCAGTAGAAATGCCTAAAAATTTACTGTAATTTAAATTCCATGATGTCCCCTTCACTTTTTTCTTACCCATATCCTTTATTTCTGCAAATATAGATATGACTACATTTATGAAATAATTTAATCACCATATGTATATTTTAGCCCTTTTGGGAAAACAAGAGGGAAAAAAAGGGAAAAGGGTCCTTAGATTAGCACCATTTTGACTTGCCAGGGCTGAAGACAAACTATCAAACACTGTAGCTGAATTTGCAGTCAAAGGACTATCTCCCTGCACTTTCCGATGAGTGTTTTTCAAAATGCACCTGCCCCAACCAAGAGAATGCAGAGCAACAAGATTAATGTACCATCCGTGCTTGCCCTCACACACCACATCATTCAAACATATCTGGACAAGGGCTTTAATTGGGCAAAAGGAACAACTATTTTATATAAATAAATAGAATAACTTGTCATCTCCTCACTGATGAGTAAATTGCTCTCCAGTGTGGTAGACATTTGGAGCCATTTACCATGCACAGACTATAAGATGAAGAGCTGGTGTACTAGACAAGTATTTCCTACAAGCACCCTCATTCAAGTGCACAAAGCATTGCCTATCTTTATACATTTTGTATAGAAAGTTTAATTGTCAGAAGTGCTTTATTCTCCATGTATGTTAAAAAACAGATTCATCGCTGAGTTAAAGAAAATAACCAAATACTGTCTCCACAGACTTTTAAGTAACAGTTCCTCCCATTTTACTCTTGGCATTACTACAAATGAGTAATAGAATATTGGATGATTGTGACAGATTCTTGGGCTGTTTCATTTGCAAAGAAAATTTGAGCTCTTTAAAGAAGCTTGTCACAGTTCCAGTAGAATATATATCACTAGTGAAGGCTCATTTTAGTAGCTGGATAAACCCATGAATCTGGCCAGGTTTTGTTTTCATTTTTACACTGTAGCTGTGAAAATTTTTCATTTATACTCTGTAAGAAGCAACTAAAAAAACCTGTCTCTGATCAAGTGTGCTGATTTCAAATCTGAAAATTAAAACAGTTAATTATGCTCTGAGTAACATTCTGGAAAAAAAAACATAATGCAGAAATGTTTAGTTATGTGTAAAAGTAGCATTCAATTGCAAATGATGAGGGGTCACACAAACCTTATCAGAAGCTATATACTCCATGCAGACTTGTTTCAGTGACACTTAAAACCTATTAGATTTTTTTCCTGACCAAAACCTGTTTCTCGTATCAAACAAGTATATTAAATATCCTCTTTCAGGCCAGTTATGGATTGAATCATTCATTAAGTCTGGAAGTCTTTTAAGGTTTGCCGAAAAACTAACTCTTCTAGATTTCTGATGACTTCTAATTAGATTACTAATGACTAAAATACTGAGTTACTAGCACTCATTGGAGCTATTTTTTTCCCAGTGTTTACAGTAATTTAAGTGCTCTGTCAGGAGTTTTTAATAGCAGCAAGTGCCAAGTTTAGAATTTGGGAGTTCTTAAAAAGTGGAATAAGAAAAATATACCCACACTAGGAGAAAAATATTTTGCTGGGATCACATGCTGGTCAATACATTCCCACTTGCAACCAAACTATAAAACTTGTTTTTGTTATAAAAGAAAGTTTCATGCAATGGAACTGCTAC
Organism: Serilophus lunatus; assembly: GCA_013399895.1. Lineage (NCBI taxonomy): Eukaryota > Metazoa > Chordata > Aves > Passeriformes > Eurylaimidae > Serilophus > Serilophus lunatus. Next base: position 3,533,613 of record VXBA01004302.1, read on the forward strand.
ACAACATTAGTTTGGGAAAGACTGTGTAACTATTTTAAAAGTAAATGAAATACACCCCCAAACTGGGTCTAGAGCAACTGATTGTTAACAGAGCCCCAAAAACATTTGGAGACTCTTCTCCAGGAGAAAGCATATCTGCACTTCTTACCACCAGCACTGCCTGCTCAGATCTCTCCTGCTGGATGATCTCTCTAGCTGAAGAATCACCTCTGCATGGGGTGAACCTGGCCTCAGCATTTCAATAGTTTTTGTGAGGGATTTTTGTGGTACTGGGTAGCTGTATCCTGAGGTGTCCATAAAGATGCAGTCCTTGTTGCAGCTGCAAAGCTAAGTCCAGGTATTCATCCAGTCTTTTGGTGGAGATCTCAGGATGGTTCATTTAGAGCCGAAAATCTCCTGCAAACTCCTCACTATGTCCCACCATGGTGTCAAATCTCTCTCAGAATAGCAAAGTCCAGTCTAATGAAGGATGTTAAAAGTCTTCTCTAACTTCAAATCAATTTTAAGAAAGACTTGTAGTTTTCAGGCTAAGGTCATAATAAAAGATACTGGGTACTCCAATCCCTTAGTTCTGCCTAAGAAAGAGACTGAGAGCTAAATACCCTCAGTATGGGGCTGTGCAATACCAATACTAATATTTTTAAGAGAGGTAGTACAGCCTTTTTACCACTCTTTCCACGTGAGTGACAATGAAATACCAGAAAGTTTGGCACAAAGCTGACTTTTTACTGTACTAGATAAAGTTAGATCACAGTTCCTACAACAAGAGGATGACAAGGACAAAAGAAGAGGTGAATATTTTAAAAGTTCCAAAGACCGTAGAGGTGACTTGTCTTTTGTTGTCCCATTCCTTTCTGTAGATTTTTTTGATAGCTTAGAAAAGAATGAAGTCTCCAAATATATGCCAGCACATCTGTGGCCCAGACAAGGAAAGTGATACACAGTCCTATGATAAATGATATCTCAGGGAAGCATACCAGATATTTTGATGAGTACTTAAGCATTTCCATGTGGAGAATAAATGTTATCACAAAAAAAGGAAGATATGATAAAATCAAAAATATTTTGGGGACACCAGGTAAAAGGGGAAGAGGAGGAAATGCAACAATTGTCTTTGAAACTGCACTGAAAGTGATTCTTTCCATGTTAATAATTTTTAGCTAGGGTATCTGCAGTTTTTATTGAAACTTTCACTATTTGCATTGGACCCTGGAAACTGTCACCTTAAAATGAATCATAAGTGTTGTTTTTTTTCTTTTGGAATTCTGATATTCTGTGGGTGAGATTAAATATTACCTTTCAAGAACTAATGGAAATGCTTTCCATGTTTCAGAAAGGCCTTCCTTCACTTCATTTTTTTCTTCCACAACAATGATAAATGCCAGTAATGCCTCTTTTTGTCAACTTTTAAAATGTAAAGTTAAGAGGAGAATAGTTTCAGATCAACAAAATTTCCATCATATGAACAGTTAATTCAGAATTTGATCTCAGTCACTTTACTGTCCTCACTACATATAATCCTCATTTAGAAAAGCCTTAACCCTACAGTTATAGGAGAAGAAGCTGTTCTTACTTCAGTATTTTTTTCCTTAATCCAAGATAAATCTCTATAATTAGAATTGACTGCTTTTTAAAGGAACAGAAATGGCAAGTGGCTCTATCTTAAATTAAAAGATCTATTACCTTTGGTCTTCTAATTCTTCTCAGCAATGTGTTGTCTCAGGAGGCACTTTCTCATCCTTATGAAAACTAACTTACTGTAGGTGTAGAGGGAAAAACACATCATTAGATTTATCTACTAAGTGGATAAGCAAGATATACACAAGTTTAGAGCAATGGGAAATAATTGCCAAGTATGGCATGAATGAACATTTTATTAAAAAATTTCTGTTGCATAAGCTATGCTATGTATCAAATAAGACATTTTTATTGAAGGCTACATTTTCATTTCCTCATGCAAATGGGACATAGGAAAGTAAAAAATAGAGAGACTCACCATTTCTGCATTCAGTAGTTGAAGGCCTAAAAGCTTAGTGGCACTTCTGGTGTGCCACAGCTTTGTACAGCCATACCCCAGAAACCCTCATGAACAGCAGTAAATAGTGGTATAGACTGCCAGGGTATCATGGCATGTGTTTTCAGCTAACTGTTCATTCTTTTTGCTCCCTGAATTTTCTTTTTTTTCCTGTGTCCTATAAGCTTATCTTTGTAACTTCACTGGGTTAGTGCTCCTCTTTAGTGTCCTGTTTAAGTGTCCTACTCTTTATATGGTTTTAAATCCAGGCCTTAATGATCCTAATTTTGTATGCTCCTCAGTCTTCCATTTCCTAGACAGGCAAGCAGGAAATGTCTGCCAGGTGATTTGAGATTTTCCAAGATATGTCATACCCTTGAATTAGTGAACACTGGCAGCATATACAATAGTAGCAATGCTGGAAGCTATCTGTTGGCTGAAGCTTTGATTATGAAGTCATATATATTTTTGTATAATAGTAACCAATAATTTTAGTGCAACTACTCGCATCATTCAGCGGATGACATGTACCTTGTATTAAAAAGATCTGGATCTACACCAATCCACCTTTCCTTTATCCAAGATAAAAAATAGATAAAATAATAAAATAAAGTACCTAATGAAATGAAATATTGCCTAAATGTAAAAATAATTATCTCACTGGTCCCTCCTCCAAATGCTTAGTTCTATTCATTCTGACAATTATTTCATCTAAGTAATGTAACACCTTCTATATTTCAGTGACTTCTGCTTTTTAGACCTGTGTGTATTGCCCTTTAAAATTACACCATATGACATTGTCATCCACTGGAGGGATTTTAGAAGTCATCAACAGGCCAAATAGCTTATGGTTGCTGAACACAGGGTATTTTGACTCTCCTGGCTAATTCTATTTATTTCAGCAGAGTTGTGCCAACAGTGAATCTGAACCTTCCATCTAAATTTAATCTGTTCATTACCTCCAAAGACGATTGCAAATAAATAGGCAATCAAGTAGCTAGAAGGACAGAAAATATGGATATTGTGCATAATAGGTAACCTTTCAGAAGAGAATGAGAGCACTGATTCCTTTCCTTCCAAACACCAGACAATAACAGTTCAAACTAATCACGTTTCAAATTTTTTGATACTCCAGAGACCCTATTCCCCTCACTCTAAATCAGTCCCTTGGTAATTGACTTCACCAGTAACTGGATCAACTTGCAGGTAAGAGCTGGATTGGGATCTGTAGAGCATAAAGCTCTCTGCTGTAACAGAAGTGAGAGCTGCTCTGATGCACACATAGTATAAGCAATTGTTAAGAAAGGTTTCAGGTGCCTTGACAATGTATTTTACCTTGAACTGGTACAACAAGCTCAATTTTACCCAGTTCTTGGCTTCTTCGCTCCTGCTACATTGAGAGTGACACTTGTGAAATAGATATCTTTCCCCAGGGAAAGAACAATTCGGTTTACAAACTCTAGGCTAAAAAGGACCTTTCTGATAATGCTTCCAGTCAAGACTGGCTGGGATGTCTCTTTATTTGGAGTACACAACTCATGTCTACACTCCTGTGGACTCCTGCCACCTGTCTGATATATTCTAGTCAATGCCAAATAAAATTCCGTGTATTCAGGAAATTTGAATAGATATTGCTATTTAAGAAACTTCCCAAAGACATAGTAGAATGTGTCTCTGGGTCAAAGGAGAATCTTATCTCACTATGGTTTCTAAATCTGCAAGACTTCCTGAGGAATAGAACGTTGAAGTCTGATTGCTGAGGCAGTGCAACAAGAATGAAGGATAAAGATTAAAGATGCTTAAAGTTCAGATATATCATTACTATCTTTCTCAGCACATTGACATAGGGATTAAATACAGTTTCTCAGAAAAGTGAAAAAATAATTTCAATAGTATAGTCAGAATTAGGTAATGTAAGGATTATTATCCTCACAGGTAAAATACAAATATTGTCTCATAAAACAGAATATTCCTTAAAGTAGGATATTCAATATCACATTCCTAAAAGTGCCTGTTTGTTTCAGGTAAGATTTCAGAATATTTATTTGTTTATTTAAACTCTTCAGAGAAGCATGTATTAAATTTTATTGTCTTTGTGCTGCTGTATCTCCAAACTGTTCTCCTTCAGAACCTGTATTTGTTTCCTTCTATGCTCATACTAAATATGTATAGTATCATATGAAGCTCTTCCACCTTACAAAAGTGAAGGAATTCAATCACTTAATGTGGGGCATAAACTTCTGTTTATCTTGATCATCTTGGCCAGACCATTTAGTCCTTGGGAGCTCATATACATGACTATAACATATGGCTAATGACCAACAAAAGATTTAAGTTCACTGGAAGAAAACCATAACTCTTGTCAGCTACAGCTACTCTAGAAACATACAGCATAAATTTAATGAAAAACCCAGAGGGGAGGGGCAGACATAAGAACAAACTCAGAGTGATCCAGGTTTGTATAGCATTTCTCTCGAGCTAATATGATTTTTTTTTTTCACAAAGCTACTAGATATTCTAATATAGGTATTTGATCTTTTGAATTGTTCCAATTTTTGCCTAGTCATTCATAATAGAGTTAATTCCCAGCCTTTTCCAAGGTCGTTTTTAGCAGTTGAATACTCAGCAAGAAAAGGTGTGGGGGACAAGGAGAAACAAAATAGTGAATTGTAAAAAGGGAAGGGTGTTTTAGTCTTAAATACATTTGCATTTCAAAAGATTAGAGTAAATCATGTGCACTTACCTGACACTTGCTTTTTAAATTTAATTAATGCTAGAAAGACACTTTAAGACATAGTGCTCTAAAGGTGCTTGGAATGAAAAAAATTGTCCCCCAAGTGTCTGATGTGAAGAGCCCCTAGGTGACACTCTGAGTAATGCACTTTTTGAGCACTTAAATTTACTAGTGTCTTTCAGTGCTTCATTAACATAATTCAACACAATTATAGATATAAACACTTTATAAGCACTTAGTACTAGGAGTGTCAAAAAGTTGTTGATCTCCATCAGTTTATACTGAAAACAAAAAGCTCCAGCACAGCACTCCAATAAATACTTTGAACTGTTCACCATTATTAACAGCATTCAAAGATGTGCCAAAAATAAAAATAAAAAGTAATTCCAAATTTTTGTCTGATAAATTCTTTAAAGATTTTACACATCCATGTAGCGGGCTACCTAAAACAATTAAAGTTTTATGAAATGAACAATCAGATTTACTTAGTTCTGTGGCTCACTAATGAGCTGCAAAGATTGGGTGAGTCACTCAACAGTGTTTGGGGGAAGAGAAAAATGAAAAATGGTGCCATTCAGAATAACAATCATCACCTTATCTATCATGGTGACATGTTAGACCTTTTGAAAGATGATTAAGAATACCAAGGTTGGTATTTTGTACAGGTCCAAGTCACAGTAATTAAGGCAGAACTGAGTTCAGGTACACCATGTGACCCCGTAACTGAAGTTTTTTTCTGATAATGCTCCTGACTTACTTGAAAAAATATTTCGGAAAAAAATACCACATATGAAATGCTTGTTTATTTTCTTGATACAGTTCGTGAGTCCTCTGCTTCCTGTATTTGAGAGTGCTTCTTTAGAAGAGAAATGTTCTCCCAGAAGATACTATTGAGGGTAAGTTCCAACAGGCAGAGTTTGGCCAACAGTGAACCCACATCAACTGCATTCCATTTCTGCCTCCAACACTCCATTTCTCATCGAAGCCACAAATACAGCTTTTTGCTGAAAGTTCATTCTCTTCAATGGGGAAAAGAATAACAGCACAAAGCTTAGGTCTGCTCAGAGGACACTGCATTATCACCTCTCACACTTTTTTGATCTATGGATATTTTTTAATGGAAACAATTTTAATTATTAACTTTTTAATTAATAACTTCTGTGCAGTTGAAAGTTTCAAATCAGGGTGAGAACTATGCGAACATATGGTAAAAGGAGCTGTTTCTAAAGATTGATTTGAAATAAATTTTTTTTAAAAAACAGCATTTTTTTTTCTCTTTTCCCTTCTCCTCATAAATATAATCTAGCATGCATTTACCCAAGTCAGAGGCTGTATTTTGCAAACCTAGTGAACCACATAAACCTTGATGCGTATTATCTCTTTGTATGTGTGGTAGGTCAGCTAAATTTATGAATATTTCACCTGACAGTTACATTAATCATCTTAACAGTTCACAATAATTTTGTCAGTAAAGTGGAATGACAATTGATTCTATTAAAGACCAGCCACCACATTTAGAAGATATTATCTATGTAAACTGAAACAAACAAAAGAATATGTAAAAGGTGACATTTTTCAAAGTCATCACTTACTTTCACTAGGGTTAGGACCTAACTGCTTTTGAAAAGAACCCATTAGAAACTGTCTCTATTTACCTTGTTAAGTGCTGGAAGTGAGCTCTTGCAATATCGATCCATTTTGGTTTAGGATATGGCTGATTTGCCTCGAAATTATATCTGTCATGTACAATTGCTGAAACACGGCTTGTTGAAATCAGACCAGAACATCTCTTAAGTTTGGAATGAGACTGCAAATGGTGTATAAATGAGGAGCCTAAATAAAGGATAACAAAATAGCTCTAAAAAAAGCACCAAAAGAATAAAAGATAATTTGAGACAGTAGAAATCTAAGACTATCTGAAAAATCAAACCAATTTTTAGGTACCTACCAGTAGAGACTGCAGAAACTGTCGTTCTTTCTCTGTCTAATACTTGCCATCTACCAATTTAAGACATTGTTGCAGCAAAGCACCTAAGCACTGCTTGAATCCTCTTGAAGTCAGAGGGGTTTAAGTAAGTGAATAAAATTATGTGCCAACTCAAGTACTTGGCCGGCTTGGGTTGCACTGTTGAATTTGGCCATGGACAATTTTAAAAGACTACTCCAAGACTGAAACTGTTATCTGTAATTTCCTTGACAAAAGATGTATTCTGCCTTTCTTCCTCTAATACATTTGAGATAAATAGGAGAACAGAAACAGCTAAAATTGGTTATTTTACAGAGGGAAGGAGAGATAGCCTCCACGACAAAAAGTGCAAACTGATTTTTACTCCTTTGGGTAAGTATGTTTTAGTTTCTCAATCCACCTTTTCTAACACCAATGTCTTCACAGTCAAAGGTTCTGTTTCTACCAAGTTGCACATTACATCTCTTAAAGTTTTGGATATTCTGTGAAAAATACTAATGGTTAGAGACATTTTAAAAAAACGCCAAAACTACCCCTTCTCCCCTGAATTCAACTGCGGTTGAGGAAGTCTGAAACTGTGACTGAGAAAGCTTCAGCCTCACTGCTATCTAACCACAGAGGTATTTCTTTGTTTGACTTAGTCTAATTCCTCTTGGACCTAGGAGTCTGCTTCAGAGCATGTTCAAAACTATTCCAGTTTTAGCAGTTCATTTAGCTTGTCTTAAGCTTGATAGGAATCCAAAAACTACACAGAGGATTCCTTAAATCCTGAAGGGTGCAATCCAGGGGGTGAAGAAAAAATATACAAAACATACAAACAGAATTTAGTCTTAATGGAAATACATCTGAATATTCCTTCATAATGAATGCAAGAAAAGGATGATGTAATAGCTTAGAAGGGAGAGCACTCACTACAAATAGGAAATATGTTAAATTCCTTCTTCATCCTGAGAGGGTTTATATATCTCACAGCAAAAACCCCTCACACTTGACCATGAGGTTTCTACTTCACATATGCATTTGAAAAGCAAACTGCCATCATTCTAGGTGCATAACATGGGGAGCTTTGGGACTGCAGATCCCAAGTAGTCATAGTTCAACCTTAAAACCCTAGACCAGACAACAGTTTTAGACAAAGGAGTAATTTAAAGCAGATTTCTTGAAACATACCTTGTCACATAGCCTCACATTCCTCTACTTACTACACAGACAAGCTTCTTAGGTTAAAATTTAGCTGTGTTCTAATTAGGTAATATAGAAGACATTAGATGTCCAGGGATTATACACCTAAAATGTCATTCATGAGCAATATCCCTTTTTGAATGGGTATAGTTTATCTTTAACCTAACTATTAGACCCTAGATATAGCCTTCCTCATGAAACAAATTATTTCAGCTTAACAGTTGGCATGACTGTGATTTTTTTATAAGAAACAAATGAAAGAAGCAGCTTTTTTAAATTATTTTTAATTTTTTTAAACAAAAATCATGTAAACTGTTATTGTTAGATTATACTATCCACCTAATTTGACTAGCAAAAAATTTCTTTTCCATATCTGGTTAAATATAAATAAAACCCTATGGTGAAACAGTTGATCTAGATGACAACTATCTGTCTGTTACTCCTCAGCTGCCACTATTTCATCAAAACACTCTGACATTGTGGGACTGTGCCAGTCATATAACATATAGGAGCCAGTTAAACGTGGACCTTATCATAGAATCAAAGAATCATAGAATGGTTTATGTTGGAAGGGACCTTAAATATCTTTTAGTTCCAACACACCTGCCATGAGCAGGGACTCCTTTAACTAGGTTAGATTGTTCAGAACTCCATCCAGCTTGACCTTGAACAGTGCCAGGGATGGGGCATCAGATGGGGCATCCACAGTTTCACTGAGCAACCTGCTCCTCACCATCATTATTTTTCCTGATATCTAATCTAAGTCTACTCTCTTTCAGGTTGAATCCATTCTTCCTTGTCCTATCACTACATACACTTATGTATAGCACAGTGCCAGATTTCTTAATAAAAGCAGTCCAGGAACAATATATCTCACCCCTTTGCTTTTGTTCAAACCCTCAATTCATTCAGCATGCATTATAAATCACTTTCTTCTCCAGACATTAAGCACTTGAGATCCTTTGGCATTCCAAGGTGTTTTACTCACAAAAAGTCTCATTTTGTTCCACCTATAGGTTTTTTTAATCCTCAGAGCCTTAGTCATAAAATAACCTTTTACTTAGAAAAAAATGCATTAATTGAATACATAAATACCATTAATAAGTATGAAGGTATATATAAATAATAATATACTAACACAATCATAATAGTTAAAATTCCAAATACATAAAGACACTGATTAAACGATTATGCCAGTGCTGAACTATGCACCTTGTATTGGTTTCTCTGTGGCCAGGTTTTGGTAGCAGTGTAGGGGGCTGAGGGAGAGGCTTCAAGAAGCTGCTGGAAGTTTCCCCATGTCCAGGCTGGGCCCGCTGCTGACCAAGGCCAGGCCAATCAGTAGTTGGCAGAACGCCTCTGTGATAACGTATTTAAGAAGGAAGAAAAAAAGAAAAAAAGTTAGTAGAGGAGACGAAGATGGCTGCCGGAGAGGAGCAGGGTGAGAGCCTGTGAGCAACAACGCAGACACCAAGGTCAGTGGAGAAGGAGGGGGAGGAGATGCTCCTGGTGCCAGAGCTGAGCTCCAGCTGCAGCCCATGGTGAGGACCATGGTGAAGCAGCTGTGCCCCTGCAGCCCATGGAGGAGCACAGGAGTGCAGAGATCCACCTGGAGCCCGTGGAGGAGCCACGCCGGAGCAGGTGGATGCTGGGGGAAGGCTGTAGCCCGTGGGAGACCCAAAGTGGAGCTGGGTCCTGGCAGGGGACTGTAGCTTGTGGGAAGAGGAGCCCACTTGGAGTAGGATTCTCCTGTTAGGATGCGTGGCTCGTGGGGCCCACGCTGGAGCAGCCTGTGCCTGAGGGACTGCACCCTGTGGAATATCAGCCATNCTTTTTCCCTTGACCGCTGCGGGAGAGCAGGTTGGATGTAAGAAGGAGGGGAGTGCGGGGTAAAAGGTGTCTTTTAGTCTCTCGCTCTTAGTCAAATTTATTACTAACAAGATCAGAGCTATTATTCTCACATGGAGTCTTGTTTTGCCTGTGACAGTGATGAAGAAAGAATCTGTTGTAGTCCTTATCATGAATAACGAAACCTCTCATTATATTCTCTCTCCTCTATAGCTGGGAGTGAGAGAGTGGCTGTAGTGAGCCCCTGGTACTCAGCCTGGGTTAAACCACTACACACGTATACACACCCTTATGATGGAAATGATACAGTATTGCTTACTTGGTTGGACTCTGCATCCTGTGATTGCGCTTGTCTTAATCATTGAAAGGGTTATAGTTTTGCATGGATATGACAACAGAAGACAGTGGTCCAGTGGAAAACGTAAAGTGACCTTAATAGTAACACAGTCAAACCTGGTCTTTACATATTGGGAGGCAAGCACATTTGTTCAACATCTATCTTAATATTTTGCATGTGATTATCTTAGCTCTATCACACTGTGTAAGCATGCCAATGGCATACTGTTAAAGTGAGATCAGCATAAATGAAGCTTTGGGTTTTTTTATCGTTTTGTTTTGGGGTCTTTTTTGTGCGAGTGTGTGGTTTGTTTGGTGGGAGTTTTTGTTGTGTGGTTTTTTGTTGTTTTTTTTTAATTGTCAAGGGCAATGAGAAGCATCCAGTGCTATACTGAGGTCTGCAGATTCAACTGCAGTCCTGAATACTTATGAAAATCTGACACAGCTGGAGCTGAGTCTCATTTACCTTCTCAGTGCAACTGGATTTAATTACTCATATCAATCTACTTGCTGCTTCTTTATACTCTTTCCTCCCCACAACCCTACTGTTCACAATGAAAAGAATCTGCTAAAGCCAATCTGAGGGAAGTAAATTCGACAGAAGCATCACAGATATCAGCTACAGAAGCATAACCATGTGTGTCATACAGAGCTGCTGCAGATCTCAGAAATACAATGGTTGGCTTATACTCTCGAGCAGATTTCTGATTGATATGGATGGGGAAAAAAGAGCTACACAGGTAAGTTCCATCAGTTCATATCATGTGAGAGTGTGTGCCATGCTCCCTTTGGCTGGTAGGAGAGGTGGGGATCTTCTTAGAGAACTTTCCAGAAAAAAGATGGCTTTATAAAGAAAAGATTATTTTTTGTTGTCTTAAAATGTTTCAAAATTTACTACATTATCAAATTAATTCATGCTTCATCTTTAAACTTGCAAAAATTTTCTTCAATTAAAAATCTTCTCCCATCCTTATTGTATAAGAAGGGGTAAGACTAAGCAGTATCATTGTATAATAAGTGTATCATAGTGAGTGGAAGTACAGAACTAAAAATTATGCCATCTTAGTGACATGAAAATCCACTGGACTCTCTTAACAAGGACCCCCCGGAGAGTTTTAAGAAATGATATTAAGATCTGAACATCATCTATAGTGATTTTAAATATTAATGAAGCATCTCTGTGTAGCTTTGCATATCCAATTGTGAACTCCACTTTAGGATTTTGTAGCTGAATAACTAATTTTTATTATGGTATAATCGACGATCTGAGTTTTTTAACATTTACATGATTGATTCATGCACATTTTTAGGTCATTGTTTTGTTTGTTTTAAATAGTTTTTTCCTGCATTATGAAAAATTACCACCCCAACCATTGCTCCTTGAATGGGAATTTAACTTTTGTGACTTGTATTAGATCATACTTTCAACACTGAAAAATTACCTTGTGACTGTATTTCTGGTGACAAGTCTTCTGCTTTTCTTTCACATCATTTTGCAAATAACATTTGTCAGTTGTCTAGATGATTACTTACTTTCTCAATACTCAGGGTCATATTTTTTGCAAAGGAAGCAAATCAAAATCTCATAAATAGAAAAAAGGCAAATGTATTTCTAAAAGATTTTATATCCTTATTTGTTCTATATTTGCGGCAACAGAGAAGAAGGTTTTGGGAGTGGACAACTGCCTCTGTAGAACTGTATTCCCAATTACTGCTTCCAAAAAGGCTTTCTATTGATATTTAACAGTGTTTTTGATGCCTATATACATAAAATGGAGCAAGATATAACATATAAAGGCCATGGCACATACAAAGCCTTCCAAAACTTTTGATTCAAGGCATGTCTGCCTAATAACATCAATAAAAAAAGATAAGTCTACTTAGCAAAATATAATCTAAATCTAGTGAAGTTAGCAAGAAAATAATCCTTGTTAGCCCTAATTTTTACCTAAATAATGGAAAAATATCCCTGTCTACACTATGGCACTTACCAGAAATATGAAGGATACCATGCTTATAAGAAAATCATCATCAGCCCTACATAAACACATGACATATTGCCAAAGGGCATGGGGATTTCCACTCAGAATTCTTTTTCTTAGAGAATATTTTTGGATGCATACGAAGTCCTAGAGAGGTCTTTGGTGTTGTGAACTGCTCCTTTATCTTCAAGCAAAAACAACTCTAATGGAGTTTATAATCGTTAATGTTGAAGTCTTTGAGATTCCAAAATGACCACTTGACACAGTATTTTCTGGAAAACACATTCCTTGTAAAATTTGAAAATTTAGGAAAATTTTGAGTTTAAAATTTACTGGAATAACCAGAGATTCCTCAGTGGAACCAACTGCTTCATCTGGACTAAAAAACGTTTTTAAACATCAAAGCAAATGAACTGAAGGACTAAAATTTTATATCATTAAAATAATTCATTTTCCAGTTTACATAAATAAATATCCTGAACCATGGAGAAGGTCCTCCATCCTAGAAAAAAATTCAAATACATTCTCTTAGCCATTTTAAAATATATCTCACATACAATTAGAATTAGACATTTAATTAAGATATTTAATATAATAATACTATTTTATATATACATACATATATATATCATATGATATTATATGGTATTATATATATATATATACATCTCATATATGATGACTTTCATTCCCAGTGCATCACCAATTAACATACATAAAGCCAAGATAAAAGGACACAGTTTCATTCTGAGTGGCATGAGCAACTAACTGTTGTAGCGGAAGAAGACAAAAAGCAAAATCCCTTTGTTATATAGGCAAGACATTGTGAAAGAAACATTGAATTCCATGAAGAATAGATAGAGATTCAGATTTTGGACTTGTAGTTTACAGGCATTTCAGATCAGTTTTCTACCTTCTCATGTCCTTCTCTTCAGCTTTAGGGAATAATTCAGAGCTGTGCACATATAGATGAGAAAATATAAACATAATTGTGAACTTGAAAGGTATTAAAGAGTTAATACGGATCAAAGTATAACAATAAACTTTTTACTCACTCCAGATATCACCCACAGCATGAATTATGACCCATTGTTGTACTTTCCTAGTTAGTCCATGGTATGGACTTCATCTTAGACTCCATCTTAGAAAGTATTCAGCGAAACCTCCATTGATTTTGAACAGGGGCTAGTTCAAAGAAATTATAATTAATTTTTAAATTCTGTGTAATCACCAATTACTGCAATGTTCCTTAATGCAACAGTGTTTTTTTCTTCTCAATTTGGAGAAAAATTTCCTATTTTATAGGAAACTTCCTTTCCATAGTTCGTTTTAGAGACATCTATTAGATCTTTACACTGTTCACTGTCATACATTCCAAATAAGTTCACTAACAGGTGGTAGGGAGGGATCCAGTCTTGCCTAGGGAAGTAGGAATGAAAAAAAACCAAACCAAGACTATCAGAAGAGTCAAATTACAATTGCACTTAGTGCATGAACTTTTTCTGTAGGAAAGAGGTTTCAGATGCACATTTATTTATTGAAGAATACAGACATTTCTTTCAAATGACTATATTAACTCATGAGCTCCAGTGAATCCTGCTGAATTGAACTGGGCAAACTCGTTGAAAATCATGTATAGTAAAAAGTAGGGCTCACACTTTTCTTTCTTTTAAAAGGGTTTCCTTTTCTAAGATTTGAACTTAGTCCCATTCTGTCAAATCTATTCATTATAAAGGAAATTAATTGGGATATTCAACTTGTTGGCGTTTACCCTAAAGGAAAATAATCAGTACTGTAAACTTGGGTCATGATTATATTTTTCTTGTATGTTACACAGCTCTGGGCATCTTGTGATCACAGTTACACAATAACTTCAATACACAAGAAACAAAGTCTTGTTATATTATGAAAACATCAACACATTTCAAACAATTGAATTAGACTTCATAGGTATAATAATTAATATGTGCAAAAAGGAGAACAAAAGATCAAAACAACTTAATTAAATGCCAGACTTTACAAGCATATCCTCACCTCTGATACACAGACTTGAAAGCATGTAGGCAAGGCTGACAGTAGGAAACATTTTTTGCTTTAATTAATTACTGGAATAGTTAAATAGCATTGACTGAACAAAATACAGGACGCTTAATAGAAAATCAGATGTTCCTAACAACTACCAAGGTGGAAAATAAGAAGTGATTTGATCTTGAATATCTTGAATTTGATAGCTGTTTAAAACATTTTTTTAAACTTCACAGATTAATTCCAAAAGATTAAATTTTTAAAGAAAAAAAATACATTTTGAGCAATTTAAGCAAAATTACTACACTAAATAATTCTCAAAAAGTAAAAAAAAAAAAATAGTTTCAGATAATTTTTAATCTGTGAAATTATCTAAGATGTGAGCTGTACAAATTAGACCACTATGGCAAATTCCAATTCACGTGGTCAGCTCCTTAAACAGCAGAAAAAGCAAGTTTGCTTTGTCTTGGCACACTTCTGGGATAATATTTTCTAAAAGTTTTCATTTAGAACTCTTTTTAAAAATATCAGGCACAAATATACATTGGTCTAAAACATTAACAGGATTTTGTAGAGCTGTGAATTAATTACTTACATGTGTGAAAGACTAATGGAAAGATTTTAGCCCTGCCAGGTACAGAAGGACATAGCCAAGACTCCCGCTGAATTCCTGTTGATGGATCTCCACAAGCCTAACCTTGGCTTCTTTGGTGAGAACACATGCAGATACGCAGACATCTAACATACCTATTGTACCAAAACCAAGATCAGCTGGAATTACAATTTACATAAAAAATGGCAACTTTCCAGTCTCTTAATTAGTTGTTATCCACCCTCAGAACTTTGAAGATTCTTCATATGAAGACCAAAAATTTATAACCCCACTATATATATATCTCTCATTAGAAAAAAAAACAACACAAAACCCCTCCAACAACTACTTTAAACTAAGGTAGGGTTCAGAAACAGAATTGTAAGGGATCTAGCCCCAAATTTAGAGACAACAGAAATGTCTTTTCATTGTATGAGATTATATGGAGGAAATTTGAGATAACTAACCTCAGGACATGCAGTTAAGAACTGTGCTGGAACAAAGCTCAAATCAGAAAAACAGGCAGGCCAAGCAGTAACAGACTGTCTATAGATGTTATAGCATGGCCATAAGTGACACTAGAAGGAAGAAAGCATTATAATAGCACATAACTAAGTAACACTTCACCTCAGTCTTATTTTTTTGTAAATACGAGTGTCAAACACTACAGAAGACAAATCCATAGAAAACGACAGTTAATTTATCCTGAATTTTATGAACTTTTTGTCATTTCACGGTAAGAATAGACTAATACATGCTTTTTAGTATCTAGGAAAAAACGTGGTCATTGTGGTCTAGAGCAGGGCGCTAATAACGCCAAGGTTGTGGGTTCAATCCCTGTAAGGGCCATTCACTTAAGAGTTGGACTCGATGATCCTTCTAGATTCCTTCCAACTCAGAATATTCTGTAACTTCTGTGATTAGAGCACTGAGAATTCACAGCTCACACTGCAGAGTTGTCCTAGCAGACATAATGTTAGTGTATTAGCTGCCTCTCGAAAATTGTCTCTCTAATTACAGTAAAAAAGTTCTTCACTGGTATACAAATCTCTTTGAATATAAGATGTTTATATTATTCTGTAATTAACTAATGAACTGTTTTTTCAGTTTCCTTTACAAATTCAGCAAAAATCAACTTTAGAGAAACTTAGGAGACAACTTGGTGATTGGTTTTCATTTGTGTATAGAGACTTAAGTAAAGATGTTAGGTGTGGTTTAGATCAATTTCAAACAGACATACTACTGGTGGCTGAAGTAAAGCTCTACCTCATAAACTTAATTAAATTATAAGATTCAGAGAAATATGTCAATAAAGTCCAAACATTCTGGGCCTGAAGAACTACATGGTTGCACATGTGGTAGCAGACTGCATACTCATAAAATGAGATGTAACCAATATACTACGTTACATTCATGAAGGAATGCCTTTCTTTATCCCTGAAAAGCATCCTTACCTGTGGCAGGGAAAAAAAAAAAAAA